>LPNX010657521.1:311533-420671 GCA_001517045.1 Pseudotsuga menziesii | reverse complement strand
TTCTTGAAATTAATAAAATATATATATATATATATATATATATATATATATATATATATTATCCACATTAAATACCATATCACACCATAATTCATAAACCTTTAACTGAAATGATAATTTTAAAAAACAAAAAAACAACCAATCTTGAATATGTAAAAGAAAGTTATTTTAACTCCAACAATTCTCATTTGAAATATGAACATAAGCAAAATGAAAAAAAAAACATTAATGTGATCATTTACAACATAACTTAATAACTATACGTAAACCTTACTTTGTAAACAATAGTAATAATCTTCCACATACGATCAATATGCACCATGATTTATTAAAATTAACAACATTAATATTTACTTACATTCCATTGCAATTGGCTATGAAGGTGAAGTATATGAAAAATGTGTTTCATTAATTTGAAAGATTAATTTTTTTTTTAATAAAGCATTTACTAAATTTTGAACTGGTACCCCCTATCTACCTATCTACCCCTTAACAATACACCTATCTACCCCCTATTTTACGCTCCGTGAACAATGGATATGGATCATAATTTAAAAACTTCATTCAAAACACTAATTAAACTTCACGTCATAACTTATGCATCACATCCTCTCCTTATTTATCAAACTAAATTTACACTTGTTTGAAAACCTTTTCAAGTATTCATTACTCAATAGTTAAAAAATATCCTCTTACCATCAAACCACATAACAATCATGATTAAACAACCTGACCGACATGATGGAGTTCTATGTTCCCTTTTTCAATTTTGAAGTTGTTAATATAAATAAACTAGCATACCCAAAAACAGGGGAAGTGAAACGCATCCCCATCTTCACCTTCCAATGCATGTTGATTCTGTGACACAAGAAGAGTGGTAACTAAGTTAAGAACCATATTTCTACTGGCCATAAGTATGTAACCATCAACTTTTACATCTTTTTTGAAATGGATAAGTACGACATCAAAACATGCTTGGGGAAAGCAAATCTACCTTTAATCTTAGAGACTTCAAGGTTCGTTTTAAATCCAACAAGGGTCTAAGTCTTTGCACATAGTTCTTCCAGTCGGCACTCAACTTCGCTAATATAACCGTGCTGGCCTGTATGTGCTCAACATGCAGTTTTTCCTACAAGTATGTATGTAGAGTAAAATAAAACATTGAATATTTAAGGCCATATCAAGGATATGCTATGTTTTTTCATTTAAAGTATTTACCAAAGATAATACAAGTGTATTGTGCAGATTGATTCTTATAATCTTTTAAAATTTAAAATAAATAATTAGAAAAAAATAAAAATTAATGAATGGATAACTTATAAGTGATCAATAGATAACCAACAAGTCATGGAAGATAACTAGAAAAATGTGAGATAAAAATAATAATATAAAAAATAAGGAATAAAAAAATATTTCCAAATTGTCTTTCATTTCATAACTATGTCTAAACCATTTGGTCCTCTTAAGTTGATCCAGCCACAAACTATGTGTGTGCTAGTTTATGTTATAAATGGGAAGCTTTATGTCATATTTATTTTAGGTGTCTACTAGGATAATACAAATGTATTGTGGAGATTGATTGTGACAGTTCTTCAAAATTCAAAATAAACAATTATAAAAAAAGAAATTAATGAATGGATAACTGGTAGCAATGTATGGATAACCCATAGGTGATTAATGGATAACCAACAAGTCATGGATTTCCAAATTGTCTTCCATTCCATAAATATGTCTAAACCATTTGATCCTTATTGAGTTGATCGAACCACAAACTATGTGTGTGTGCTAGTTTATTGAGCGGAGAGGCACTTTCTACAGGGATGTGTCCCATCTGTAACACTGACCTCACACATGTTGAATTAATAAAAATAATAATAATAAAAAGTAAAATATAAAAATACTTATAACATGTAGGCTTATAACTATAAAAAATAAAAAATAAAAATATTATACTCATATAAATATACAATCATATTAGGGAAATACTCACAATCTTACAAATTGAGTAGTAAAATTCAATTGACTAGAGTAGTAAAAAGAAAAATTATAAAACTAAGAACATATAAAATTTAATTTAAAATTAGCTAAATTGTAAAACAAATTTATGTAATTATATATCAAATTTCAGTTTAAAATTTAGTTAACTTGAAACCTAATTAGACATAATGTTAGGAATAAAATATGTGATAGAAAATAAATTACAGAATAATAACCATTGCAATGCAATATTACAACCATATTTATAAGTTTCTTTAAATGCAAATACAACTAGCAAGAAACCATGGACCACTAAAACCATGTGCCTTAAACCACTTACATCCTTACTCATTCCCAAGTCAATGTTAACCCTAACATGTAAATGTTCATTTTTAGTTATAGAGAAAAACAAATCATTTCTCAAAAACATTTGGAGAAATGTTTAAAATCTTCATTTCATGGTAAAATGTTTTTCAAATTCCAATAAATCTAGATTTTAAAATTTTATATGGATTATTTTACTCATTAATTACTCTTAATATTCATTATTAGTTTTAAAGAAAGACAAGTAAAGCATTTTTTGGAAAACTATTTAATTATATATGATTATTAATGTTATTTGGCTCATTCTTCTACTGGTATTTACCCTATTTTGAAATTACTTAAGCAAGTTGGTCATTTCGCTCCCAATTAAAAAGGGTTTGCACCTCAAGAGAACTGGATCCCTTTCAAGGCTTGGTAGAATCATAATTGAGATGGATCTATACTGGTGTTATAAATGGGAAGTTCTATGCCATATTTATTTTAGGTGTAGTTTAAATATTCTAAGTTTTTTTAGTTTATTTTTCATCTTAAAGAAAATAAGTTATGTTGAAAAACTTTAAAGAAAATTAGACTCTTATATATATATAATAATTTGGATATAAAATGTTAGTAACAATGTTAAATCTATTTATAAATTCAAGGATACAAGTTAAACACTCTCAAATTTGAATTAAAAAAAATACCACATTCCTACCAAAACCTAAAGTAAAGTCTATTCCTTTATTTTATATATTTAATAAAGTGAAAATTATTACAAGAGATTGAAATTTGGCATTTATTATTTATGTGGTTATTTTTTAATTTTGCATTATGCATTTTGATGGATATCTATCCTAATTTTTTCTAATTAAAAATGTAGGGTTAGTTAAAAAATACATAAAATAAAATAAAAAAGTTAGCTGACAAGTTATAATAAAAAATATAAAAACTTATAAAAAAATAATTATTATAAATCTATTTTAAACTTAGATTTATCAATTATCTATAAAAGCCAATTTTTTTAGGTGTAAAGTTCTTTTTAACTTGTAAAAAAATTAAGATAAAAAAAAATTACAATCCAATCAATGAATTAGATGTCTTTCTATACATTATATATTAATGATGAGATAAATCTATTCTAATTTTTACATTTAAATTGTTTCTATTAAAAGTATTAAACCTATGTTTTTATTAAGAATATTAAACCTATACTTTTAGGTAAATATCTATTAAATCAACATCATCGCATTTTATCAATAAAATTCCACATTATATGCATTGCTCGTTTTTAAAAAAATAACTCATTTCACATCTCGTACATTAATCTCTTCAGTGCCTTTCGGTGAAGGCAAAGCCAAACAATTGAGTTGCTTATTTTACTCGCTAGATAATGCAGCATGCCATCATTGTTAAAAGGAGAAGCAATGAAAGGTGCTAGCACCATGTTTCTTTCTTGCAATGATTCCAAATGTGTAACTAATTAATCTTATAAATTAGATAAAACAAAAACCACCTAATTAACTATTCCACTAAGCATCATAGAAGTGATTGACTTCCCTAAACTAAGCATCATAGAAGTGATTGACTTCCCTAAATTGGTTGACAGCAAATGTATATAAATTTATACGATAAAAACAAGTTCTTTTATTTGAGACTTCAAAACATCAAAATCTGATCTCTTTTTTCTTAAGTTCTTAATTGTGGAAGTTTTGTTTTAAATTATGTAGTAAATTATGAAAAAACCTAACAAAAATTATTAATAAAACCAAAAAATTAATGCAAAATAAACTTTCAACTCAAAACACACAAACATTAACTTTGCTAAGCACAACCTAAAATTGTAATTCAAGTTTCTTCCATAAATCAATTTTTAACTTTTTTACTCAAACTTCAATATCATGAAGCACAATAAACCATTTTTTGATTAAAAAATGCCATAAATGTGCAAAACAAACTATGAACTCAAATATCAACTCAAAACTTGTAAAACACAAAATGAAATTATAAATCAAATTTCTTAATTTAAATACACAAACATCAACAATAACTAGAATTCTATTAGAAATTTCTGAATTTTATTATATTCATCGTAACTAAACATCAACAATAACTAGAATTCTATTAGAAATTTCTTAATTTTATTATATTCATCATAACTTTGTATCAAATATAAACAACTAACCCATTAGACATGTAGTAAAGTGACCCTAGTGGGTTTCCCTTGGATCTACCTTAACATTCCTAATTATGACACTAAAAAACATATTTGTGTATTAGAAATTATACCTTAACATTGGGAAGTACTACACTAAAGACCATATTTGGGGATTAGAAGTTGTTAGAATGACAACAATATAAGTGAGATAACTATTATGGTGGGATTGAGGTCATAGAGGTTATAGATTGAATGTTTGTCACTTTCTTTAAATGTTTTTTTAGGTGGGTTTTTTTACTAAGCACAATCTTGTTTAAGATAAAAATGAAAATAAATAATAGCAAGAACATATATATATATATATTTATTTATTTATTTATAATAATAATAATACTATTCCATTTAGAACATTAAATTTATTTATTTTTTTATTTTTAAAAGTATAATATTATATTTATTTTGCATAATAATAACACTAATAAATTTCTAACATTAAATTTATTTTTCAATTTTTAATATTAATTTTCCGGTTAATACTTGATTAAAAAAATTAAAAGTCATAAGGGAATATATGATTTGCGTACCTCATTTCTATATCAAATAAAACAAGATGGGCTACTTAGTCCGTGCCTTGATAGAAAAACTTAGAAAATATGATTTCATTCGTGCGAGCTAGTTATTTGAGTTCAAGGAAATTGGGGAAATGATAGAACTAGCTATTGTAGCATATGCTAGAGTTGTTTCAGATGGACGTATGGTTGAGCATGGTTGATAAGGCTCAAGCAGGATAGAATGAATGCGTAGAAAAACTATATAAAGAAATGCATGGCCTATAGAAACCCTAGTGATGTATATAAGAACATCATGTTGTGTTAAATCAACTACATTCCTTATGACATGCACTACAAGAAAAATGAGATTTTAGCCTCATATTAGCACTACTATTTGTAAAGGATTTGGGAAATCCTCAATTTTCAATTAGTTGTGCAAAAGTGGTGATAATGTTGGGATACGCAAGTGGTGCTAATATTTATGGTGTAAAATTCGTGGTGTTTCTAAAAAATGATTTTTATGTAAAATGAATATGTGGCATTCCATGATGTATGGTGAAAACGACCAAAGCCAATCCTAAGTGGATTTAGTTTTTATGGTGCAAAAATCCAATATAATAATCTTTTATATTGTTTTTGTAATATCCTGAATTTTGATCTAACAGTGATGGGCATAAAGTTCCATTGCACATGGTGTTCCTTTGATGTTTATGTTTTGTATATTGGGTGTAAGACCCCACTGCACATGAATATGATGATTTGTTATATATATTGGGCATAATTCAATGCATATGTTTTATTTAGCATGTATGTGATTGTAAATGTTGGGCATGGACCCTGATAGACAACAGTACTAACTTAGAACGATATACTCACTATATTATGTGATTTACCTTAAAATACATATATTGAGATGATTGTTCTTATAGAAAGTGAAGAAGAATCATTGCATGATTGATTTCTATAATGTGTTGAGAGTGGGCCATGAAGCAATGTATGATTTATGATATTTTGTATTGAGCGTGAGCTTTATAGCACATAAGTGATTTTTTTTTTTTCGAGCGTGAGATCTGGAACACATGAGTGTTTTGATGTTTGTTTTGAGTGCCAGCTTTGGAGAACATGAGTTATGAAATGTTTTGTTGAGCGTAAGCTATGAAGCACATGAAATATAAGAATTGGAAGTGTTGGGAATAAGTCATGGAGCATTCCAAATTGATGTTTAGCATAAGCTCTGGAACATCGGATCCTTGGCCATTGTATCCCTAGGTGTATTATACAAGTACATCCTAAAATTAGTGTTGAGAGAAGGGCTCTGGAATTGCACTAAGTGTAACTCCCAGTTTTAGCGTTGAGTATGGGCTCTGAATAACGCCTGGAGTTATGGAAAATTAATTGTGTTGAGTGAAAATGACTCTGATAAACATCGACCCCATCTTACTTATTTTTAAGTTGATTAAATGAAATTTTGAATTTCTACTTCTCATCAAGTACTAAAGAACTACCATGATATACGAGGTAATCCAACATGCAAGGAGGTTTAGAGCTTCCTAACTTAGTTGACCAACTATACCTGAAGGCCTTGATAAAAAGAAATGATTATAAGCTAATGAAAATACTATGGAATTGGGATCATGCTATATGATGCCTAATTAAATATTAACAATACTATATGTATATATATAGTTTATATATGTATGGATAAAATGATAAGTACATATATTAAATATGAGGAACTAATAATAACTATAATGATTAATAAAGAATCTACATGTTATTATTTACTAAAGGTAATTAAATAAATATTTAATCCTAAAGAGTCAAATTAGGAACTAGTAAAATAGTTCCTAAGTTAACGTTAAATAAATATTAATCGCACATAAATCAATAAAAGATTATTTCAAGAAAATAAATGATTCTTGACCTAACTGAAGTTTAATAGCCATTTTCCCTAAAGATTGTCTATAAAGACCCAAGCCAAAAAGGCTTGGGGATCTTATTCTATTCTATCTTCCTAATAATTTTGGAGAGCATTCCAAAAGAAAAGCAATCTAGTTTAGAACCTGAGATTCTAGATAGGAGAAGCCTGACTTTAGGAGCTCTAGACTACTTGCATGTTGGAACTAGATCAGGGGGATCGAGACTAAAACCAGGAACAGTTTCGGGTCATGGTTGGGTGTAACGGGGTAGTTACCAAGTTATTCGGTTGACATATTTGAGGTCAGAGTTATCTAAGTTCTTATTAATTCTATGTCTTTAATTGTGCAGGGTTCTAGGCATTAATAAACTATAAATTGCAGATATGAGGTTTTAACTACTCTAGTTCTTATAGATTTTACTAAGTAGTGTTTATAATCTTGATATGGAAATATGCATATTTAATAAATGCTTGATCTAGATTTTCCATTAGTTTAAATTTTTGAAACCGAGTCTCAATTATTTCTATATAAATTCTAGAGTTAAATTTTATGTTACAAATAAATTCATTTGTTTAAATTAAACTCAACTCTTATTTCCTATATAGGAATTTATAGTTTAAATTCTCCTAGTTGTAATTTAAACATATCTAGACACTTTAAATATAAAACATGGGAACTTAGGTTAAAACCCTAGTTACTAGATAGATTAAAGTTAAACCAAAGATTTCACAAATCTAGGTAAAGCAAACCCTAATAGTAATTAAAACTAAATAAACTGATTCTTTCCTTGAAACTAAAACATTATATAAACTTTACATCAAAATAATTAAATAAACTATTCATAATTATAAATATACAGATCATAGATCAAATCTATGAACTCATTAATTTAAACCCTGCCCAAAACCTTTAAAAACAACTAATAAACTACATATTTAAAGAAACAGACCAAACATAGATCAAATCTCTTAAACCTCAAACAAATCGAGAATGTTGGAAGATTCCATATTGCCAGCGAAATTGCTTTTGTTTACATCTCATAAATTATTCATAAACATCAATACTTATACCAAACAATAGATTAAATAAATGTTGTAATCCATAATATGAAAAGAAAACGAAGCTATCAAATTTAACCAAACATGGAGGACGAGAGACTAAACAATAATCACAAATAAAATGAATAAAACATAACCATACACCCAAAATTTATCACACCCATCCCAACCATCGAATCCTGTAAAGGACTGACTGTAGGCCTTTATATTCATTTAATAAATTACAATTCAAACGCTATCAGTGAATTGAAAACAATTTACAGTTTTAATAAAACATAAAAATAGAGGCATTCCCATTGGTTCGTGTTAAGGGAAAACCATTGACCATTACCAAAGAATCATGTAAACAAATCAAGGATTTAAAACCCTCAAATAACAGGTCCATCTAGTTATCTACCAGCCCAGGATCGAATCCTGTAGGCTCAAACAACAAAGCAACACATTGTGAGTTATATACCAAGGGTTTTTCCTCCAAGGTTTCCCGTAAAGGTTTTCATTAACCAATTGTATAAACAAATTACAAAACAAGAGCTATGCTCACCACCATATGCACAATCAACATTTTAAAACCATAAATACATTCAGATAAGTAAACCCAGGCTCTGTATCCATGCTTCGAGCTGAGCTTCATGCTTACGGACGCCAAACAAACCTATCCATAGCATTAATAAACCAACACATTCACATAAAACCACACACTGCTACCATTATTCATGCTTTACACAGTCAAATCATCATAAGTGACATTGAAAGCAATGAAACTATAAAATAATTTAAAACACATCATACAAAGAAAAACAGGGTCATTACCCAAAGAGAGTTTCCGATTAAGATTATATAAAGCCAAAAGCACAATGTTGCAAAACGATAATTTTATACAGAAACTCGAGCCAAGCTATTTAAAATTCTATACATATCCAAAAATTACATATGGAAGATCCATGAAAGGCTATACAGTCGCATATACCAATGCCAAGCTTTTTATCCAAACCCCAAACAACGAAATGACACAATAATACATTTCCCTCAAACAAACTTGAATCCTCTTCTACAACAGACATCGAGTGTAAGGACATTTCCAAATTCGGGGCTTACCCAGAAATTGGTTGTGCAAGAAACCTATGGCACTACCCCAAGCCACACAGAGAATCCATGCCTTGTCACCTGCATAGACCGAAAACACTTCCATCAGAAGTATGCATTCGAAACCATAAACCAAACCAACATTACAATGTGGAGACCAATGCTATTACATACATGTTGAGAGATTGTGCAAGCTTGTTGGTTGCGCAGCATGAGAAGAGAATCATAGCTCACACCAGAAGCATGAGGCCACCATGTCCACTACCATCGAAAACCAAACGAATGAACCAAAACCCTACACTGTGCTTCCCACGGCTCATTAAATTTGCCACCTTGTCCACCACTATCGTTTAGATCGAAACCCACTCTTCTATAGTTTGGAATCACGTCGAATGCACCATTGTTTAGCACACCCCATCGCTTAATTTTTAAACCCTCCATCTTCATGCTATTACACAATTTCGATGGCATATATTTATGCCATAAACATAAACCGATTATACCATATAGTTCAAACATATGGTATAATGCATCTAAGGTTTGAAAACATGAGCATATAGTTTATACAAATAGTTTATGAACATGAATACATATAATCTCATAACCTTATTACCATATTATTTAGGTATAGTTTAGGCTTAGGAATTTAGTCCTCTCTTCATATAAGTATGCACAAGAATAGTGTAGTGTAGATATAGCCTCCTATAGATGTAGGAATTTTTTATTTCCATGATCATAAGACTGATTTTAATGGCATAATAACCTGCATAAGATAATAGGAGCCTACATTAGTTCATGATGAACTAAGTAAACCCCATAGAAATAGGAATCCTCACCTTTCTGAGTGGACCCCTAAGGGATAGAACCCCACCACTCCACCCCTTGTCATATAAAGGTAGGTCAGCCTCTTTATAAATAAAACAATAAATGAAATTAAAGACATGTAAAGAAAAATAAAAAACATAACATAACACAAGTGTCGACAATTGTCCACAACTATTAGACAGAAAAAGTAAACTTACAAACATGTCAAAGTAATATAACAACATCATGTAAAACATCATCATTAGACAGGAAAACACATGGAGGGAAAGCAGCTTACGACACTTAGGTCCAGTATATAATCAAGTTTTAACGATGTCCTTGAACTTTAGTACTTTATTAACCTAAGAATTTATTTATTTATTTATGAATGTTAGTGACATTACAAGTGGTATCAGAGCCCAGATTCAAACACTAAAGGATCTAGTGGGCGTTACCAAACATTCGTTGCAGAAATAAACTGTACTTTAAATTGTGTTAACTAACAAGAAACTATTTGTTATTAAATATTTTAAACTGTAGGATTAAAGAACAGTTCATATCATGAATACAGAAGAAGACAACAATCAGCAAGGATTTCTGAATACCCCCACATGGGAAGAAGAACTGGTGGTTGAATTAAATTTCGGCATACTGAAAACCAGACATAGTCTTTCAGAATACTGACAAAGCTTCAAGGATGATAATATGAACGAAAGAAAAGAGAATAAATCAAGCCATTAAGCTTTACTTCGGAACATGACTGGAGGAAGCCCGCAAAGACAACCTACTCATTCAAACAACAAATCTAAGAACTATTTTTATCGTAAACAGGCCAGCAACCCAAATGAAGAAGGAATAGAAGAACACACACCTCAACCTCGAAAAATAGATTATCATAGTCTTTCAAGTAATGATTCCCTTTCTCCTTGCAGAAAGAAACAGAGGAATGATGACAACCTCCAAAGAGTGTTCAGAAAGATAAGAGACCCAACCTATGAAGGAGAGATGAACACCAGGGAGAAAGTTGAACAATGGTTTCTAGGTATGAGAAAATACTTCCAAGTACACAACTATTCTAGTTACACAACTATTCTAGTGAAATGAAAGCTCATCTAGCCATCTATAATTTAAATGCAAAAGAATCTAGATGGTGGAGAGACCTTAAGCATATGAGACTTTCTTAAAATTATAGCAGTATATATTAATTACATTTATCAATAGGATCACTAGAAGATAGAAAAAACACATAACAATAACACAAGTATTTTTCACCTTGGAAACCCAATTGGGAGAAAACCTAGCAACCTTTTTCTAGAGATAATAATACTGATATTGGAGTACAATGAAGAAAGAAAAGAAAAATATGGAAATGCTTTCCAAATATTGAAACCCTGAAAACAATATTCTTCTGCAGTGTATGCGAACTTCTCTGAGCTTCTGTGTAGCTGCACTTTGCCAGAAACTGCGCACTTCACTTGTGATGTTGCAATGTTGTTGTGTGAAATAATGAGGAGGGGATCCTCCTATTTATATTGTTTTCCCACCCAGAAATTAGCTAGGGCCGACTTCACTTGGGGGAGAAATATAATTTTATATTTCATAATTTATATTTTATTCTTTTATTGTTGGATTTTCACCCCAAGGCTTACATTGTTCATTATATGGTTTGTATGAATGATTACAACAACTTAAACTCCCGAAGGAGGACAATAGGAATAGCTTCTGAAGTTGCACAAACTTCAACACTCCCTCTCAACAAGGAAGGAATTCTTACCTCTTCATCAACATCATGATCATCTGGGTTTCATCTGTACATCTGAACTGTCTCCATCATCTCTAAACGTATTGAAGGTTGTCTTTAAGAATTTGTTCTATCCATATGTATGAGAGAGAATATTGTGCTACCTATCTGTCTCTACTGCTGATGGAATACTTCCATTCCTGGAGAGAGATGCGTGCATGACCATCTACTACATGTTCGTCTCACCTTCTGATGGGGTAATCCAATACCTGGATGAGAACCTGAACGAGTAGAGGCACCTATGAAATCACATGCCCATATACTACATGTCTGAATCATATTCCAATGGTATTTCTCCCATACCTAGCTGAGCACCTGAAAGAGAAGAGGCACCTATGTGAACCCGACCATCTACTACCTATCCATCTAATCTGCTAATGGGATTTCTCCCATACCTGGCTAAGAAACGAGACGAGTAGAGGTACCTGGGGAAGGATATAGTGAGTGTCTCTCAGTCATATCTCCCTCTAAAGGAGGGATACGTTCTCTTCTACTCCAATTCTTCTACGAAAGTATTCAAATTTTACCCTGGGAAGAGGCTTGGTGATAGCATCTGCAGTCCGGTGATCTGTCGGAATATACTATAGCTTGACCGCACCTTTCTGCATCATATCACATATGAAGAGATACTGAATATCTATGTTCTTTGAATTGTAATGAAATAGAGGATTCATTGACATCTACCCACAACTCTATTTATCACAACGAATCATGGTTGGATCTTGAATCTAGACAAACAATCCTGCAAGAAGTTTACAAAGCCAAACTGCTTCTCAGGCTACTGAACTAGTAGCCATATACTTGGCCTTTGCAGTACTAAGAGCTATTGAGTTATGCTTCCTACTGCACCAGGAAATAACTACAGAATCCATACTAAAACAACATCATGAACTTCTCCTCCTATCGGTAGATCATCCAAGCCAATCTCAGTCTATAAACCCTTGCAATTTCAAGTCACATTCTGAATCATATTGTAAACCATATCCCACAGTGCCATGTAAGTATCTGAACACATGTTTTGCAGCAATCCAGTGAGTCTTCCTTGGTTCACAGATGAATTGACTCGGAGCATTCACAACAAAACAAATATATGGTCTGGTGTTCGTTAGATACATAAATGACCCAATCAACTAGCGATACATGGTGGGATCAATCAAATTTGAATATGAAGCAGAATCCCTTAGCTTCTTCAGGATTTCATCCATCGAATTAGCTATGGAATTGTAGTCCAACATTCTGAATCTATTCACTATATCTATGGTGTATTTTCCTTGTCCTAGGAAAATCTCTTTTTGCCTCTGCCATACTTCTAATCCCAAGAAATAGTGCATCAATCAAAGATCCTTCATTTCAAACATAGAGGTGAGTTTCTTCCCACCCTATAGGATAATTTTCCCATCAAAATATAGTACCAAAATCAGTGGCTCATTATTCACAACCTTGTAGTAAATGTTGGGGTCTGCATCACTCTTGGTGAATCCCAACTCACTAGGAATCCGTTTATCTATCCATACCAAGCACGAGGTGCTTGCTTGAGTCTATATAACTCCTTTTTCAGATTGCATATGTGAGACTCCTTTCCATGGACAACAAACCCTTCTGGTTGTTCAATATATACTTATTCCTCAATAATACCATTGAGAAAGGCATTGACATCCATTTGATGCAACTTCCATCCCATAGCTAAAGAAATAGAAATGATCAATCTGATGGAAGTGTATCGAGCCATAGGATAAAATGTCTCATCATAATCGACTCCCTCTTTCTGAGAGAACCATCTAGCAACAAATATGGCCTTGTATTTTTCAATACTCCCATATGCTCCATGTTTGATTTTGTATAACCATCTTGAATTTACAACTGAATTCCCCTCAGGTCTCAGTACAATCTCCCACACATCATTTTTCATGATGGATTGATATTCTTCCACCATGGCATCCTCCCAAACTTGGTGTCTGGATTCATTTTCATAAGTGGTGGGTTCTGATTCAATGATATGACTCATCAATGCAACATAACTAGAGAACCTCTAAGGTATTTTTGTTCATGTATTTGTAACTTTAGAATGTATTCACTTATGTATCTTATGTGTTGTACCCCGATGTTTATTCTGGGAAGTATATATAATGTAATTGAGTCATGTCATGCCCCAATGTTCCAATTGGAAGATTCAAGAATGTAAATAAGTCATGTAAAGTCATAGAGTATAACCCTCCTTATTGATCAAGGGTTAACGTCCCCGCAGTTTTGGGGCCCTAGGGTTATTAGAATCTCCTAGAGAAGTCGTCCCTAGTGAGTTATTGTTAAGTCAGCAATTAGTATAAATAGAGAGGGATCCTCTCTATTTTACACACATTCATACACATTCACTCACACTCAATTGTAGCGCATAACTGAGAGAGAGAGAGAGAGAGAGAGAGAGAGAGAGAGAGAAGAAGAAGAAGATGGGACAAGAGAGAGAGAGACTACTGCTATTGGGAGATCATCTTACTGTCTTTGGGTTTTACTTTTGGTGTTGATTCTATCTCTGAGGAAGTTGCAAGGTTTTCTCCTTATGGCTTCCCCGAGGAAAATATTTGTGTTCATTGTCTCTTGTGATTGATTGATGTGCTTGTTATTCTCTCAAATAAGATCCTAAGATCATATAGCTTAAATGTTAAAAATCTAACATGGTATCAGAGTTAACATGAGAAGAAGACACTATGCAATAGCTGAAGATAGGGCTTTCTACTTTTTGGATCTCTATCCATGTATTTTCCACAAAAGAAGGCTAGTTTGACTCTCCTCTCTAGGGTGCATCTTTCTGTCGAAGTAGAATCTAATTCTGAGCATTTTCAGTTTTTGACCCGACACTACTGTCGAAATTTAGGAATTTCCACAGAAGTGGAATTTTTGAGTGATCCCAGGCCTGGATTGATCTCCTTCCCAAAATTGAAGTTTAGAGATCAAGATCAAAGTTTTTGGTTGGATAGAACTCTGGGAAAGTCAAACCTTAATCTGCTCCTGAACTAGAAAACCAACTATACAGAAATATAGTTCTAGATCCAGTTCCAACATCTTAACCTGGTAAGATCAAATATTTTGCATTACCATTTGAGGTTCTCTGTTAATATGTCTCATCATAACAAGCTTGATGAAAAGCTGGAGGGACATGATAACTTTTGAGCTTGGAAGTATAGGATCTCCCTGGTCCTGGAAGAAAATGAGTTGGACTCTTACATCAATGAAGATGTTCCAGTTCCCAAGGGAGATGAGGCTAAGGCCTTACACAAGAAGACACTGGTCATTTCTAAGAGTATTATTGCTGATTCAATCAAGGATCACCTCATACCACAAGTGTCCTCTCTAAAGACACCTAAAGATATGTTTGATGCCCTGACCAAGTTATTTGAAGGGAAGAACATAAATCGAAAGATGACTATGAGAAACCAATTGAAGAATGTAAATATATATAATGTGGAGACCATCCAGTATTACTTTAATACAAGGGTCTCTCAAATCAAGGAACAACTGGAAGATGTAGATGAAGAAGTAGAAAATGCAAAAATTGTGATGACCACCTTGAATGGTCTCCCTAGGGCATGGGACTCTTTCATTCAAGGGATCTATGCCAGAAAGAAGCTAGTCAAGTTTGGAATATTGTGGGAGGAATACTCTAAGAAGAAGCTCGAATATCAGCTTGAGAGGAAAAGATGGGAAGTGAAGATCAATCTCTCACAATACAATCCAAGAAAAGTAGAATAGACCATCACAAAGGTAATCACTCTCGCCAAAAGAAAAACACTAGAAAGTCTAACAAATATTTTTATAAGTACATTTTCTCTACATGTGATGAAAGAGGACACCTTGCAAGAGATTGTTCTAGAAACAAAGATAGATCTCACAAGAGGAAGGGAAACACGAAAATACAGCATGCTCATGCTGCAGAAGATGATGAGCCTTCCAAGAAGAAAATCAAACAAGAAAGTGATGATTCTTCAATTGATGAAGAATATGTTTTGATTTCCACTCTCACGGGAAACATCACACATGGAAGCAATGATTGGATTATAGACAATGGGACTTCCACAAACACATGACGGGATTCAAAGAATCATTTGTGAAACTATCAGAACATGAATCAGTCCACAAGGTGAAACTTGGGGATGACTACCAATATCCAATAAAAGGTAGTGGAGAATCCTCCTACAAATTAGACTCTAGAAAGTCTATGAAAATGAAGGATGTCCTATTTGTACTAGGACTAAAGAAGAACCTTCTCTCCATCTCTGCATTAGATGCAAAAGGTGTAAGAGTTGCATTTATAGATGGCAAAGTCATCATGTGTCCAAAAGGAAAGAATATTGATGATGCAGTAGTAATTAGAGAACAAGAGGTGGGACTATACAGATTAAAGGGCCAACCAGAACAAGATTTGGTTCATGACTCAATAGAATCAAATGAACTTTGGCATAGAAGGATTGCGCATGTGCACTATAGGGCACTACCACTTGCAAGCAAAGTTGTTGAAGGTCTTCCATAAATACAAGAAAAACATGAAGGAGTATGCAAGGGATGTGCGAAAGGAAAGAAGATAAAGAAGACATTTCCAAGTAGTGAAAGCAAGGCTAAAGGAATCTTGGAAATCATTCACTCTGATGTATGTGGTCCGATGTCATCCAGTTCATTAAGAGGGTATGTATACTATGTTTCTTTCATTGATGATTTTTCTAGGAAGACATGGATATACTTCATGAAGAACAAAGACAAAGTATTCAGTAAGTTTAAGGAATTCAAAGCCTTGATCGAAAAATACACAGAGAAGAATATCAATATTTTCCAATCAGACAATGGCGGAGAATTCACATCAAATGAATTCAAGGAATTATGCAAAGGTTTAGGGATTAAGAGGGAGTTGACCCCTCCATATAATCCACAATAGAATGGGGTTGCAGAAAGAAAGAATAGAATGATCATGGAAGCTGGAAGGTAAACACTTCATGATCAACATATTCCCATGCATCTATGGGTGGAAGCGGCTAGAACAACTGTGTTTGTACAGAACCAGACACCTGAAGAAGTATTTTTCAGAAAGAAACTAGAAGTCAGTCATCTCAGAATATTTGGCTATCCAATGTACATACACATTCCAAAAGAAAAGATGACAAAGTCAGATCCTTCAGGAAGCAAGGGTATATTTGTGGGATACTCTGATGTTTGAAGGCTTAGAGAATATACTTCCCAGGATTCAAGAATATTGACATCAGCAAGGATGTAACATTTGACAAAGACTCAGCTTTCTTACAAAAAATCCAGAAAGAGACCTGCTGAAGAACCTGTAGAAACAGAAGTACCTAGAATTCATGATACAACCATGAATGAATCAATTTCAGAAGAAGATCAATAAATAGAAGAACCTCTAGATCCACCTCAAGAGAAGAATCCTCACAAGAGGAAACTAGCTTGGGTACAAGAAGCTATCCAAGGTGCAAAAAGATATGGGGCTCCATAAGAGATACATAGAGAAAGGAAAATAACCAGGTCCTACTCCAGTTATGTAGCGCTATTATGTGACTTCATTGATAAAGAACCTTCCAACTATGAAGAAGGAGCAGAAAAGAAAGAATGGAAGGATTCTATGATTGAATAGTACCAATTGATCATGAAGAATGATGTTTGGGATGTTCTCCCAAGACCAGAGGGGAAGTCTGTTGTGACTTACAAATGGATCTATAAGATCAAGCATGCTGCAGATGGTAGCATAGAGAAATATAAAGAAAGATTTGTGGCTCGTGGTTTCTCCCAGAAGGAAGGAATAGATTATGAAGAAACTTTTGCTCCTGTAGCAAGATATACTTCCATCAAATCAGTACTTGCTTTAGGTGCAGTAATGAAGTAGAAAGAACACCAGATGGATTTCAAGACAGCTTTCTTGAATGGTGTAGTAGAAAAGTAAGTATATGTGGAGTAGCCACTCGGTTTTGAGACACATGATAGAGAGAATCATGTGTGTAAGTTCAATAAATCCTTGTACGGTTTGAAACAAGAACCCAGGACATGGTACGACAGAATTGATAGCTTCCTATCCAGTTTGGGCTTTACCAAGAGTAAAGCGGATTCCAACCTTTATTACAAGTTTGAAGAAGAGAACCCAGTGATACTCCTACTGTATGTAGATGATCTATTTGTAACAAGTGAGGATGGGTTGATTGTTGATACAAAGAGGAAGCTTGCTACCAAGTTTGAAATGAAGGACTTGAGTATGATGCACTATTTTCTAGGCATGGAGGTGCGACAGAATGCAGATGGAATTTCCCTGGGACAAGGGAAGTATGCAGTAGAGAACCTAAAGAGGTTTGAGATGATGGATTCCAAAGCCATGAACACACCTATGGCATCGAACCTGAAGCTATTGAGTGATGCTTCATTAGAATTAGTTGATGTATGATGTATTATCAAATGATTGGGTCCTTGATGTACCTGTTATACCAAAATCCTGTCACCATCATGTGATGAGACATTTGACTTACCTACTTTCCCTGAATCCCTGCTTCTGGAGTGGAAACCCATACTAATGTGGTTAATCCCCCATCCAGTTCAGGTCAACCCTCCAGGGCTCAACCTATAACCATTCAATCTTCTAGAGGTTATGGTTATCAAATACCTGTAGGTAATCATCCAACCAATCCTACAAGAATGCCTTATGCTAGAATTCCATACCCTAGTAACACTTTTACGCCATGGGGGCAACCCAACTGGTCTTACATGCTAGCTATGAGAGGGATACCTATACATACTGCGAGAGGTGCCATAGTACCACCTTATGGAGGCCCTCCCCTTGGGGGACCTAATGGTCCTGGAGGATCTGGAAACTTTCCTCCTTACAGTCCTGGTGGTCCTGGGGGACCTGGTGGCTTTCCTCCTTCTAGCCCAGGAGGGTATGGTGGCCCTCCTCCTAGTGGTTTTAGTGGCTCTGGAGGTTTACCACCTCTTGGAGGCTCCGAAGGGTCTGGTGGTCTGCCTCCTGGTGGTCCTGGTGGTCCTAGTAGTCCCGGTGGTCATAGTGGTCCCAGTGGCCCTATTGGTCCTCCTCCTGGAGGCCCTAGTGATCCTAGCATTCCTAATCTCGGAAATCAACCCCCTGTGGGTAGATCTCCCAGTAGTTCTTCGTCACAGCAACCTGTTTATCAGTATACTTATGGTTCTACTGGTAATTATATGCCATATCAATATTACCAGTATGTGCAGCCCAACCGACAGTTACCTTTCCTAGCAACTTTGGACTTACCTGATTTGTCCAAGTTTATTAATGAACCCATTGGACACAATCCCTCGTGGCCACCCATTCTGGTTAAGTTACCATCGGACATTTTGAAATTCGATGGGAAATGTTATGAAATTCCATTTATGGTGTTCTTCCAACTCCATCATGGATGACTCCGTTCTATTGCTACTCTTTCAGCAAACTTTGACTGGTACGGCCGTGAAGTGGTACATTGAACTCCCACAACATTCGTTTGTGGATTTTGGCTCGTTGGCAACTGTGTTTCTTACACACTTTCAGCTCCCTATTCGTTATGAAACATGTACTAATATTTTAAGCTCTCTACGATGGAACACCTCCACCCACATATCTAATCATATTCATGAGTGGAGAAGACGAAGAAGGATTATTAAGGCCCCTATTCCAGATCAGCTACTAGCTGATTGGTTCAACAAATCCTTGTTGCCTCCTATTGCCTGAGATGTGGCTATGGGAGGTGACGTCACCAAAGAGCAGGCTATTAGTTGGGCTCAGTACCTAGACTTGGTTTACTCCCAGTCTGGAACTCTTTATGACCTAATTCCTCAAGCTCCTCACCCCAGAACCGATCCTACCAAGCCACCAGCAGAAGTACCTGTTGATGGGATTGTTGGTTCAATCTAGTCCCTGTCTACAGCGAAACCTGCCAAGCAAACCCAAACTGCCCCCCCTACTCCTTCGACTACTAAGGTTTTCGTGAAGTTCAATTCTATTCAAAGTACTCAAACCTCGGGTAATAAAAAGAAAGGTAGAAATCGAAATAAAAAACCTGGAAACCAGCGAGAGACTCCACGACCAACCACTGGTGATAATGACAAAGGGAAAAGAAAAGCGAAATATCCATGTCTCCTCTATGGTGGTGACCATTTTTCAAAGGAGTGTCCTCGTCAGGATGAAATATCCTAGTTTTTGAAGTCCAATCCCGCACCTACAGTACTTACAGATCCTTTTCCCTTTCAACAACAGCTGATAAACCATATGTCTAATCAGGGTAACTCTAGTTCGTTAGAGGAAATCCGTATGATGTCCTCATATACTATCCATCCTCAAACTCGAAGTCAGAATTATGATAAACCTGCAAATAAAAATGAAGATCATCCGTCTTCAGGGAAAGCCCCTTCTACTAGTTCTCCCGAGTCCTCATCTACTATACCCTTGTCTATCGAGAAGCCTACTCTCAACATGATTTAGCACCCACCCGAGAGTACTCTTCAGAAGGCAGTATTTAATCCCAATTCCCTAGCTTCACAATTTTATAATGCGGTTGAAGATCTCGCTCAAGCACCTTGTGCGATGTCTACCCTAGAAGTGTTGTAAAGTTTCCCTACACAACGCAAAAACCTATTGACTACATTAGGAACTTTAGACCCTGATAACACCAACTTGATTCATTTCAATGTCTAGAACTATAAGCCTAGGTTACCACATAAACTTGCTTTTCAAGTTATTACGAAAGTGGTTGGAAAGAAAGTTTTTCGAACAATCCTAGATGAAGGAGCTTTGACTTCCATTTTGTCTCTGTCTTGTTGGAAAGCCCTTGGCTCTCTTGAGCTTGTGACATCACCTATGACCCTTAAGGCCTTTGACGGATGGGGTTTCCAACCCCATGGTCTCATATCAGCCCTCGCAGACGAGCTGGGGGCCAAAACCGTTTCCATCCAAGTGGAAGCGGTAGATGCCCTTTTATATTACAATCTCCTTCTAGGACGAAATTGTTTCTATGCTATGAATGTTATTGCTTCAACAGTATTCCAAACAGTCCAATTTCCACATCTAAGGAGAATCGTTACTATTGACCAGCTTGATTTCTATATGCCGGATGATTTATGTATGCCGAATGTTACTACCTCCATGGCTAATAACATCCCCATGTTAGGCCAGTCCCCTCCTCCTTACCAGTCGATTGGGATAGGTGTGTTGAAGGATTCATCCCTCATGGGAGTTTTTCCATCCACTCCTCCTAGCATGGATTCCACCTCAGTCCATATGATCGCCTCATTTTATTGTGAGCCTCAGGGAAAACATGTTGTTGAGTCTACCTCGTTAAGTCCTCACGAAGCTATGTATGATGCCATTCAAACCTCTTCCGATGATCACACTGATGACCTTCATCTAGTGGCTTCGGATCCCTACCATTTACCGTATTGGTTAGAACCTTCTCTTCCCACTCTAAATTATCACTCTGAGACTTTTCCTTCCGATGAGTCCATTATTGAGATCATGAGTACGGATGAGTCCATTTGGGAGGATCACCATCATAGATCCATGTTCCTCCCCAACACCAGTTCGGTTAACCATGATTTTGTATCCTTGTTTCCTACTGATATTGTCAACGTACCCCAAAGTCCTATATTGTTGCAAAATATAGATTCTGAAGGAGACCTTTGCAACATTACACAGACGAACCCGATTGACATATCAACCAAGCCTGATGCTATCGAGCATGTTCATGTTGGGAAAAACTGCTCCACAGATGAATCTGAAGCCTATAAGGAACTTTTTAAAGAATTCCGTGATATTTTTCCCTGGTCCTACGAAGAGACGCTGGGGATTGACCCATCCATCATGGTCCACAAGATTAAAACCTATCCCTCGGCCAAACCTGTCAGGAAAAAACTTAGGCAATTCCATCCTCGGAAGGCCGCAGCTATAAAGGCTGAAATTGAGAAACTTCTGAAAGCTGGGTTTATTTATCCTATACCCTTGACGGAATGGGTATCGAACGTTGCCCCTGTCAATAAAAAGTAGGGAACCATTAGAGTCTGTATCAACTTTAGGGATCTTAATAAAGATTGTCCCAAGGACAACTTTCCTACCCCTCACATCGATTAGATTATCGACAAATGTGCTGGAAGTGTCATCTTTTCATTTATGGATGGCTTCTCCGGCTATAATCATGTTGAGATATTACCCTTCGATCAGCATAAGACGACATTCATTTTCCCATGGGGAACCTTTGCATATAAGAAGTTACCGTTTGGCTTGAAAAATGCTGGAGCTACGTTCTAGCATGTGATGTCCTATGCATTTCACGATGTCAAACACATTGTTGAACCATACCTTGACGACCTCCCTGCTCATTCACAATGATGAGAGGAACATCCTGGTCATCTTAGAGAGATATTCCTGAGATGCCGTCATTATAATATATGGCTCAACCTACATAAATGTGTTTTTTGCATTGAGACGGGACGTCTGCTAGGATTTGTGGTATCCAAAGATGGCATCCGGATAGATCCTTTAAAAATTACTGCCATTCTTGATCTACCAACCCCAACTAATCTCCTTAAACTCCAAAGTTTGCAGGGGAAGGAAAAATTTCTCTATCGTTTTGTGTGCAATTTCATAGAGAAAATGCATGATTATATGCGTCTCCTCAAGAAGAATATCCCATTCTTCTGGGATGACCAGGCCCAACGCGCCTTTGATAATCTTAAGCACGCTCTGACTCATTCACTTGTGACACACCCCCTTGATTATTCAAAGGAATTTCTCTTATATATTGCTACCTCTGCTATTACCATCGCTATGGTTTTAGCGCAAGACAATTTCCACGATCAGGAGCATGTGATTTATTATGCCAGTAAGAATCTCCTGGATTCTGAAACCCATTATTCTTGTGTGGAAAAGTTAGCATTGGCCACAGTCATTGCTATAAAAAAATTTCGTCATTACATTCTACTCCGCACTACCATCGTATTGGCAGACCAAAACCCGATGTACTACATCCTGACTCGTCGGGTGCTTGGGGGCAAGTACTCCCATTGGATTGTTATCCTTCAGGAGCTCGATCTGGAGTTTTCCAAGGCTACATCAAAGAAATCCTTGGTCTTTGTAGAGCTTATGTGTGATATTCCTTGTGCTTCGATGGAATCTGAGCCTAGTGATTCATTTGTGGATGAATTCCTATTCCTAATAAGCACTACTTATCCTTGGTATGGATATTTCCTGATATATCTCTAGACACATCATTTTCAACCGCATTTATCTTGCGATGATCACCACCGTATCCATCACCACGTGAAATACTATCTCATCCTGAATGATACTTTGTATATATGTGGGATTGACTCTATTCTCCAGCGATGCCTTGCTCATGAGGAGGCTTAGAATGTGTTGAATAATTGCCACTGTGGAGCATGTGGTGATCATTTATCTAGGATGGCTACAGCCTAGAAAATTCTTCGCGTTGACTATTTATGGCCTTCTATCTTCAAAGATTGTCATGAGGATGTTAAGAAATTCCCACCTTGTCAACACTTCTATCCTAAAAAGCGCACCCATCTCGCTTCGCTCCACCTCATCATTGTTGTTGGCCCATTCGCCAAATGGGGGATTGACTTCATGCATTGTAAGCCTACCTTAGCCGGGGGGCATGGTTACATCATCGTAGCAGTTGATTATTTCATTAAATGGGCTGAGGCCATGCCTACATATGCGGAAGATGGTAAGACTGCCGCTCTCTTCTTGTTCAATCATATCATAGCTAGATTTGGAGTTTCGCAGTCCATCGTTACTGATAACGGATCCCATTTTCATAATCAGATGATGGAGGAAATGAGTGCCAAGCTAGGGTTTCACCATGAAAACTCTATGTTGTATTGTCCACAAGCTAATGGTCAGGTAGAGGCCATTAACAAAGTTTTAAAAACTATGCTTCATTGGATGGTTGGAGACCATAAATCCAACTAGCACCATGTTCTTTTCTCTGCTCTTTCAGCTTATCGAACTTATGTGAAAATAGCTATTGGTTTCACGCCATTTCAGCTTTTCTATGGACTTGAAGCCGTCTTACCAATCCAATGTCATATTCCATCTTTACAACTCACTGTCAAACTTCTCCCAGCCACTTCCACAGAGGAAGAAAGATTTTTATACTTGAGTAACCTTGACGAGACTCGTAGAGATGCTGCCTTGGCTAATGAGGCACATAAGAAACGCGTCAAGGCATAGTATGATAAATCCATCCAACCTCGTGTCTTCAACGAGGGTGACCTAGTCTTGACCTATGACCAGAAATATGACAAACTAGGGAAGGGTAAGTTGAAGTCCATGTGGTACGGACCTTTTGTTATTTCTAAGGTGTTAGAGAAAGGAGCTTACAAGCTCATTGATTACGATGGAATCCCTTTGGGGAAACCTCGCAATGGGTTGTACCTAAAAAGGTACTATGCCTAGGTATTTCTTGGATGGTATCTTGTATATATGTATATTGATTGGATTTCAGTGTGCTTTTAGTATTTTCAAGATGGTTTTGAGTTTCATATCCACATCTATTTATACCATGTTTTGGTCATGCATATGGCTTTATCCGGCTTCACTGATGGTTCTTTCTGCCACACCTTGAATCTCGCCTCGGTTGTTTGGGTTCTCTATTCCCCAGCTGAAGATTTGGTCAGTTCAGGAGCGGTTTGTATAGGTCCCGCTACTAATAACATCACCGAGTATGGAGCAGTCATCAGTCTTCTTACTAAAGATGCCTGCCAGGATGTTCATGATCTAGTAGTCTTGATGGACTCACAGCTCGTGGTTCGCCATTTGAACCACATCTACACCATTAGGAACCTGGTACTCCTTTTCCTCTTCCAGAGAGTGCATTTGTCATAAAGATCATTCGAAACTATTACTTATAGGCATATCCCTAGGGAACATAATGTAGTTGCTGACTCATTGGCTAACTACATCCTAGACTAGCATATTTCCCATTCATGACAGTAAATCAAACATGGTCCATTGTAAATAAACATTTAGAGACACGTAAAACTGATAGAAAACACATTTACCATTTGAAACATATAAACACCGTGTAAAAATTTGTATATATATATACAATAAAGTTTACAAAAAATAGGTCTCGAGACCTCCTCTGAAGCACGTAGGATTTTAGGAAAAATCATCATACAAAATCCTGAATCTATCAGCTTTTAGTACATATCTCATACACTAGTGGTGCTCATGATAGCACATCACGACTCGAGCTACCCTACGTAGCATCCTACTGAATCAACCCGGTTCTCCCGCTGTAGATCTCTGATATCTCATTGGCAGGTCATCTATGTCAGCATCTGCGATATCCAGAGTCAACCTCTCTAGGTTCTCCTCCAGCTCCTTGGTGATATCATAAACCTATGGTACAAAGCGGGCTCCAGCTTGCCTATCCAATGGAGATGCTCCCCCAGGTCTCGTCACTTAACATAAAAAATAAAAAACTTTGAAAAACATAAAAACATTTTTTCCATTTTAGGGTTTCTTGCTTCTTACTAATATCACCCCACTGGCCACCAGGTGGGAGTGGTAGGTCAAGATCTTCAGTGAAGTCCTTTCCTGCATAAGCATAATCCTCAATCATGAGGATCTGATCTCATATCCATCTGAAGAACGGATCACCGAACTTCACCCTTCCCCTACCCGCTCCTGTGCGAGCCATGACCTAGACCCACCTCAACATATGGGGGTCCCATGCTCCCAGAATCTGGAATACCACCTGAGGTATCATCTATGGAACCCTCTCAAAGAAAAAGCAGGATAAAATGGAACCAAATCCAAACAGCTTTAGCTCTCCCTGCCAACACTTAGTCAGCTAATACTTGAAGATTGGAAGCATGGCTTCTGCCCAGTTGAACATCATGGGTGCCATGGAATCTATGGCATATAGCATGTGTGCCCTGGAAGCCTGGTGCACACCCTCACTCTCGGCCACCCTCTGCATGGTGAACAGAACAGTTCGTGGAGCCCTATCTGTCATTTCCCTGATGGGGATCTTCTTCCCCAATGTACCTATCCCTGGTGCACAGTGTCGATCTATAAGCTCTCTGGTAGTGATGTCCCCGCCACGAGAACCTGTCAGTGAGATGGGGGCACCCCGTCTTGATAGACCAGTTAGGAAGCAGATATCCTCTACCTCCACTGTAAGTATACGGGCCCCCACCTTGAAATACTGCTGACTTGGATTCCACATTTGCAGTTTGTGTTCCAGTAACCGTTCATGCAACACCATACTTGGGGTCCGGAAGAACTTCAGGAGCCCACAGTCCTGTAGTGTGGCAATACAACCCACATTTGTCTTGACAGCAACATCCTGATTGTCATGCATCCTTTATTTCCATATCACCATGTTTTGAGCAACCTAGACCTGCCAAAAACAATAATGGTATGCATTAGAATCATCCTTAAATCATTGAAAATCAAAATAATGAAGTTATATTGCCCATACTATTAGTTTAAGTTATCCACAGTCAGCATCTCCTGTGCACCATTGGAGATAGGCGGTGGCACCGCCTGTCCACTACATTATTGGCGTGGTTCTCGGGTGGTACCACGTATCCCACAAGGGGTAGCCGTGGTGCCCACATTTTGATTTTTAGGGCTTTCCATATGGGCCCAAAACCCCACCAAATCTCAAAATAAATGCTATGAAATGAAAGATAAGGGTCTTAGCTGTTACCTGCAACTGACGATGCTGAAAACAGATGGTGTAAACTCCCGGTATCAGCTGTGGAAGATCTAGCTAAGAAAATGCTCCAAGTGCTCTCTGCTAGAGGTAAATAGTGAAATGATTTGATTTTTTACTATTTACTTGACTTATATAGGCATTTTTGGGTCCGACTTACTATAGTTTTGATATAAAATCATATTTTAGTCAAAGTTTATCTGTCGTAATCCCTTAATGCTGGTCTTAAATGGATTTAACACTTGTTTTTGAGTTGTTTGCAGGATAAGAGAACTTTAGTAAGAAGCTTTGAAAGTTTGTTTATGGCTTTTTCACACTTTCACAAAATGGAAAAGGTCATTGAGCATTTATTATGACACTTTGTCATGCTCGTTAAAATCTAGTATCAAAGGTCCAAGTCCATTTCAAGTTTCTTTCCAGTCTCGTCAAACTAAACATTGTGTAAAGAAGCATTATGGAGTCCTCTTTTCACCTCTTTTTCAGGCTCCTTAAATACAAAAAGGTCGTTGAGTCCATTTCCGATTCTTTCCAGGCTCATAAAATATAACATTGTGTAAAGAAACCTCATGGAGTTCTCTTTAAAATCTTTTCAGGCTCCCTAAATATGAAAAGATCATCGAGCGATCTTGTCTTCTTCATGCTCGTTAAAGTATTTGAAGGGTCATCCGTCCGATGGTAGGTTATCTCTTTTACAGTTTGGATAGGACTATTTACAAAAAAAGGAACACTCCAAGCAATCATGACTAGAAGAGTTCTCTATGGTATGATTTTACAATTTTTCGGGCCTTAGGGACTAAATCATACAAAAAAGGACCCCTTTGGAGTCCTCTTTTGTATTCGTTTAGATTCTCTAAACATGAACGATACCGAGTTTTCTTTTAGTGGACTCGTTAAATTAAACATTGATAGACCCGTTTTGGGAACAAACCCCTCCTCTCTCAGTTTCATAAAACATATGAGTCTGGACTTGTCTTCCGGCAAGCTATGTCGAGTGTTTGTTACCCTCTTTGAACTCCTACAACCGAAAAGAGGCACTCATCGATCATGATGGGGGAAATGGGAAGGGAATCATTTTGCAAATAATGGCAGTTGTTTGTCATTGCCTTTGAACATGGCACTTGTCTACACAATCATGTCAGTCAATTGGGTATTCAGATGATCTCCATGATGATCCACTTTAATGAGTCATGTCAATCCTTTGAGTCTTTCAAAAGAATGTGTTGTCCACTGTCGCATTGTGTGTTTGTCTCGTTCAGTCATGCTGCCAAGTCTTTTTGTCATGCCGCCCGATGTTCAAAGGGGATTTGAAGAAGTTTTACCCCTACAGTCTACACAACATTTGTGTCAGTATATTTGAGTCAGTCATATGGTTACTACATTCACATCATTCCAGATATATGTTTTGAGTTTCGTGTCATCGATGTGGGACTCATCATGGCCCTCCTTCAACAAGACTATTTCCGTCGACATCAACTCATCATCCGGGAAATAGTCTTAGAAACAATATTTGGTACCTTAAGATCTGCATGCCTTAATGACATATTCTCTTGCTCTCGACATGGGTTCACATCATTGACATTTGATCAATAGAATCGACTGGGTGTTCGACATCAGGACATCTATTCACACTTAGTAGATTGTACTAGAGTACCTTGGGAATCATTGACATTAATGGTGATATCCCTCGCACTTGTTAACGGTTCACATCATTGGCCGGTAATCAAGTGGTTTCTAACATGTTCGACTTCAGATCATCGTAATCACATGGATAGAATCATACTTTGTGGAAGACGAGATGAAGACCCTGTGCAGTTGTTTAAAAGCGCTCATTGCTTTTCCCCAGGTTGCGATGGAGTTTTGTATATCTAGCATGGATCCACATTTGTATGGTCATGGCTATGCTCAAATTTGCGTCCGTATGACATAGATCTACATTATATTTCTAGTAGCTATGTCCAAGTTTGAGTCTTCTATCACATGGATCTATGCTGTAATCTAGCAGCCATGCTTGTTTATTCCTCTCATGGATATACCTTGTATTGGTATGCAGCCATGAGTTTGGTTACTTGTGTCTATGAGTCAAAATACGGATGTACTACATATTTCTACTGGACGACATTCTCTGATCAAGCTGAAATTTTCATCTCATGGCAACGACTTGTTCTCTCAAATCTCTCGTTTCTCATATCCCTCTAAGACTCATGCTTTGGGGAGCATCTTGTTATACCAAAATCCTGTCACCATCATGTGATGAAACATTTGACATACCTACTTGCCTTGAATCCCTACTTCTGGAGTGGAAACTCATACTAAATGTCAATCTTTCATTCAAATTCCCAGCACTGCACTTACCTTGTTATCCAAGACCGGTACCTTGTTTGCACTGCTTATCCTTTGTTTCCCACAAGCGATGCCACCGCTTATGGCCCTCGGTCCATAAGCAATTATTACCAGAACCACTCTGTTATTAAAGGAGAAATGCGGTACCCTAGGTAAAAATGGAAAAAGAGAAGTTTCTTGAGGATTCTAGATGATAATCCTCATGTCCTCCCTTATCCTACTGTTGTGGGTTAGTTGAGCTCGAGATCCCTCATCCTAGGATATTAGAGGCCACCTCACCCACTAATTTCTCAACCATCCCTATCCATCTAGCCTTATAAATACAAGCTTATGGCCATGGTTGAGGGGGGGGAAATCTTAAGGTATTGTTATGCTGTTGGATTGATCACTTGGTCCATATCATTGGGGAGCATAGAGAGAGCTAGAGTCAGAGCTTATGGGGATGAGAATGCTTGGTTTCATGGAGATGCATGTCAACACTAAGGCTTGCTTGTAAACTTATTCATATTTCTTTAATGCAAGTTGATTTCTATCCCACATATATTGTTGTTGTATGATTTCACATGTATGGTGTTAGATTACTTAGTCACTAACATAGATTAGTAGATTATATTCTGGTGGTTTCGATATGTTTGCATGTTGAAGCTTATTGCAGGTACATAGGGTAACGATCGAAGCATTATATTCCAGGTATCTATGGCGTCTAGGGAGAGTCTTCAACCTCTGTCCTCTATTTGTTTTGGATCTAAACCATTCATACCAGTGGAACACCTTGATGTCCGCATGAGGTGAAATATTCCAGCTAACAGTACCTGACAAATACGAGACCAGATATTTGCTTTGTTGTGAACACATTGAGCCAATTCCTGATGGTTCCGAGACATGTTCACTTGATTGCTGCAAAGCATATTCTGAGGTACCTAAAGGGTACAATTGATTATGGGATCAAGTATGAGGCGAACCAAAAAATTAACCTGGAAGGTTATGTGGATTCAGATTGGGCAGGAAATTCCATTGATAGAAAGAGCACTTCAGGGTGTTGCTTCGGTATGGGATCAGGTGTGATCTCCTGGTTTAGTAGGAAGCAATCCTGTGTGGCACCGAGTACAGCCAAAGCAGAGTATGTTGCATCTTGTTCATCTAGTTGTGAGGTAGTGTGGCTGAGAAAGTTATTATCTGATTTATTTGATCTCCAGATGGATGCTACTTGTATATATTGCAACAACCAGAGCTGTGTGAAGCTGTCAGAGAACCCAGTGTTCCATGACAAGTCAAAGCATATCAAGATCAAGTATCACTATATCAGGGATATGGTGTAGAGAGGAGAAGTGAAGCTCCAATATGTTGCGACAGACGAGCAGATAGTTGATGTACTGACCAAACCATTAGCTAGAGTAAAGTTTGAGTACTTCAGGGAGAAACTTGGTGTTCTCCAGATCGAGCTTCGCTCCAAAGGGAATTGATGTGTCCATTGGCCTTTTTGACATGGTGGAAGGATAATCTTCACATGGTCCGATGTAAGTGCATAGATTCTCTGATATGATTGTGGGTTGTGTTACCACATGATAAGTGCAAAGATATTCTGATGTGATTATGGGATGTGTTCCCACATGATCAATGCAGAGCCATTCTGATGTGATTGAGGGTTATGTTCCCACATGATCATATATAAGTGCAGGGATGCTCTGACGTGATTGTGGGTTGTGTTACCACATGATCAATGTAGAGATATTTTGATGTGATTGTGGGATGTGTACTCACATTATTAGTGTAGATCCATTCTAATGTGATTGAGGGATGTGTTCCCACATGGTCGGATGTAATTGCAGAGCCTTTCTGACATGATGAGGTCAGATGTAACTGCAACGCCTTTCTCACATGATGAGGTAGGATGTAAGTGCAGATCCTTTCTGACATGATGAGGTTGGATGTAAGTACAAATCCTTTTTGACATAATGGGGTAAAATGTAAGTGTATATCCTTTCTAACATGATTAGGTCGGATGTAAGTATAGATCCTTTCTGACATGATGAGGTTAGATGTAAGTGCAGATCCTTTTTGACATGCTGAGGTCAGATGTAAGTGCAAATCCTTTCTCACATGATGAGGTCAGATGTAAGTGTATAGCATTTCTAACATGATGAGGTTGGATTTAAGTGCAGATACTTTCTAACATGATGAGGTTGGATGTAAGTGCAAAGCATTTCTGACAAGATGAGGTCGGATGTGAGTGCTGGGCCTTTCTGACATGGGTTTTGGATGCGTTCCTCCCATGGTCATATGTGATTGTTGGGCATGCCTTTCTGACATGGTTCTTGGATGTCTTCCTCCCATGGTCAGATGTAAGTGTTGGGAGGGACTTTCTGACATGGTTCATTCCATGGTCATATATAAGTGCTAAATAAAATGAAGGCCTACATGAAGGCTAGTCCTACAACCAGCATGAAAAAGGGATGGATCTATAGAAATTCCCGTGATGAGTAGAATTGAGATAGCACCAGTGATGATCCAATAGTGACGATCGAGATCAAGTGATTATCCATACTTGATGATGATCCAATGACAATCTAGATCAAGTGATGATCCAAATTTGATGATGATCTAGTGATGCTCTAGATCAAGTGATGATCCAGTGATTATCCAAATCAAGTGATGATCCAAACTTGATGATGATCCAGTGATGCTCCAGATCAAGTGATGATCTAACAATAATCCAGATCCAATGATGATCCAGACTTGATGAAGATATCTTGACGATGAAGATGACTTGAAGAAGAAGATGACTTGATGATGATCCAGATGATATAGAGAAGAATACTTGTGTTGATAAATTGTGTCGATATAATACCTTCCTAGTTAAGAGGGAGTGTTGATGTATTTGTAACTTCAGAATGTATTCACTTGTATAGCTTATGTATTGTACCTCAATGTTTATTCTGGGAAGCATATGTAATGGAATTGATTCATGTCATGCCCCGATGTTTCGATTGGGAGATTCAATAATGTAAACAAGTCATGTAAAGTCATAGAGTGTAACCCTCCTTTTTTATCAAGGGTTAAATTCCCCGCAGTTGTGGGGCCCTAGGGTTATTAGACTCTCCTAGAGAAGTCGGCCCTAGTGAGTTATTGTTAAGTCAGGAATTAGTATAAATAGAGAGGGATCCTCTCTATTTAACACACATTCATACACATTCACTCACACTCAGTTGTAGCGCATAACTGAGAGAGAGAGAGAAGAAGCTGGGACAAGAGAGAGAGAGACTACTGCTGTCAGGAGATCATCTTACTGTCTTTGGGTTTTACTTTTGGTGTTGATTCTATCTCTGAGGAAGTTGGAAGGTTTTCTCCTTTATGGTTTCCCCGAGGAAAATCTTTGTGTTCATTGTCTCTTGTGATTGATTGATGTGCTTGTTATTCTCTCAAATAAGATCCTAAGATCATATAGCTTAAATGTTAAAAATCTAACATGGTATCAGAGCTAACATGAGAAGAAGACACTATGCAACTGCTGAAGCTAGGGCTTCCTACTTTTTGGATCTCTCTCCATGGATTTTCAGCAAAAGAAGGCTAGTTTGACTCTCCTCTCTAGGGTGCATCTTTCTATCAAAGTAGAATTTGATTCTGAGCATTTTCAGTTTTTGACCTGACACTGCTACCGAAAATTAGGGATTTCCACAGTAGTGGAATTTTTGAGTGATCCCAGGCATGGATTGATCTCCTCCCCAAAATCAAAGTTTAGAGATCAAGATCAAAGTTTTTGGTTGGATGGAACTCTGGGAAAGTCAAACCCTAATCTGCTCCTAGACCAAAAAACCAGCTCTACAAAAATTCAGCTCTAGATCCAGATCTGACATCTTAACCTGGTAAGATCAAATCTTTTGCATTTCCATTTGAGGTTCTCTGTTAATATGTCTCATCATAACAAGCTTGATGAAAATCTTGAGGGAGATGATAAATTTTGAGCTTGGAAGTATAGGATCTCCCTGGTCCTGAAAGAAAATGAGTTGGACTCTTACATCAATGAAGATGTTGTAGTTCCCGAGGGAGATGAGGCTAAGGCCTTACATAAGAAGAAACTGGTCATTGCTAAGAGTATTATTGCTGATTCAATCAAGGATCACCTCATACCACAAGTGTCCTCTCTAAACAAACCTAAAGATATGTTTGATGCCCTGACCAAGTTATTTGAAGGGAAGAACATAAATCGAAAAATGACTGTAAGAAACCAATTGAAGAATGTAAAGATATAGAATTTGGAGACCATCCAGTCTTAATTTAATACAAGGTTGTCTCAAATCAAGGAACAACTGGAAGTGGTAGATGAAGAAGTAGAAAATGCAGAAATTATGCTGACCACCTTGAATGGTCTCCCTAGGGCATGGGACTCTTTCATTGAAGGGATCAATGCCAGAAAGAAGCTAGTCAAGTTTGGCAGACTGTGGGAGGAATAATCATAAGAAGAAGCTTGAATATGAGCTCGAGAGGAAAAGATGGGAAGGGAAGATCAAGCTCTCACAGTACAATCCAAGAAAAGTAGAATAGACCATCACAAAGGTAATCACTCTCGCCAAAAGAAAAACATTAGAAAGTCTAACAAAGATTTGTATAAGTACATTTTCTTTACATGCGATGAAAGAGGACACCTTGCAAGATATTGTTCTAGAAACAAATATAGATCTCACAAGAGGAAGGGAAACACGAAAATACATCATGCTCATGCTGCAGAAGATGATGAGCCTTCCAAGAAGAAAATCAAACAAGAAAGTGATGATTCTTCAATTGATGAAGAATATGTTTTGATTTTCGCTCTCACGGGAAACATCACACATGGAAGCAATGATTGGATTATAGACAATGGGGCTTCCAAACACATTATGGGATTCAAAGAATCATTTGTGAAACTATCAGAACATGAATCAGTCTACAAGGTGAAACTTGGGGATGACTACCAAGATATGTCAAAAATACTAACAAAAAGTTGTTTTTTTTTTATTTTCTTCGTCCAAAATTAATAAATATTATTTTATTATTTTAACTATGATTTTATTAATTTTTTTTAGGAGGCCCATTTTGAGTTGAAATTTCCTCTAATGGCACATAATGTAACATATCTAAAAATCTGTTAATAAAAGCATCCATAGTCATGGATCTCATACGTAACTCGTGAAACTCTTTCACTTTTCTGTCGAAGAATATTTTCAACATATATTTTTCTTGAAAAATCTTGTGGAAGTTACTCTAGCGTATTTCTCTTACCTCATCTTTCTTTGTATTCTTCAAGTCTCTCCATCATCTTGTTGCCTCGTAATTTAAATTTTAGATGGCCAAAGGAGCCTTCATTTTGCTAGAGTATTTATGAACTCATAAATATTTTCTCACACCCAACAGTCATTCTTCAACTTTCTCCCCCATGTTCACCTCTCTGTCATAAGTTGGGGCTCTTATTTTTCTGAAATCCCCCTGGAAATTGTCATCATTTATTTGTTTCATTCTGTATGGAGAAAGAGAGTCATCACTAGAAGGACCGTGATAATTTCCTTCTAGAGGTTCATGGGTATGTTCCTCTTTTCCTTATTATCTTGGGCTACTCACCCATTTATTATAAGGTTCCTTCTTGAACCTGTTGGTGGAATGAGTGGGTTTTCCCTGCGGGTTTCCTCCCGTCATGTTTCATAGAAATGCTTCATTAATTTCTTGTTGTTGCTTTAATTCATTCAGTTTGTCATCTCTGAAAATTTGCAAGTCTGCTTGAATACTTTGTATGGTTTTCATTATATCATAATTTAGTTCCACCACCAGTTCTGCTTCCTCGCTAGGGGTATTCAACTTCCCTTACTGACTATTATCTTCTTCAGTTTTCATGATCTAAATTGTTCTTTTAAAATCATGCAATTGTAAATTTTTAATAACATGAAAATTTTCTATTAGTTAACAAAATTTAAAACATACTTTTTTTTTCTTACAATGAATGTATGGTACGCCCATTTGGTCTCTTAGTGTTGAAACTGGGCTCTGATACCACTTGTAATGTCCCCAAAACTTGAAAAAAAAATATTAGGCCAGTCAAAACTACCTATGCTAGACATTATATGAACTTTTGTGGAATGTGTCGTACGTTGTTTACTGTACTAAAAATTCGTAAGCTATTCTTACAATCTGCTTTCATATTTCTTGATGCAGTTATTTAATGTATACTTAATTTTTTGTGATGTTCCTTAGTATCTTGATCTATGGTTATGAAGTTACATGTATGTTAGTTAATTCAATTGCATACTCTTTGATTATAACATTTGATTATTTGTTGTGTAAACAATTATGACTTAACTTTGTTATTGAAAAAATAGGTGGAGTAGCAGGACTAGTTTCCCTTGTAAACATCTGAGAGGTAACTGTTTTCTACTTGTTGCATCAGCAATACTTAGTTTTTATGAACTAATGCATTTCTTTCCATTTTTGCATGCAGGTGATCTTGGCAATGGAAATTTTTTGTAAAAGCTGAACAGGCCATGTTGTACATTTTGTCACTAGCGTTCAGTTTTACAGATCTATCCTAGTGAAAATACGATGGTTGTTGGATGATACTTATACCAGGCTCTATGGTTTACTATCCTATGTTGTGTTGGTTATTATTGTTATTCTTATGGACTCTATGCTAGTGACTCGGTCACTACTACACTTTATTATTTACGTGGCACATACTCACTTATGTTATAAAGGCTTTGAGAAAGGGTTTATGCTTTAACAAGTCTTTAGTGTAGGATTTTAATAGTTGATGTAAGTTTGTAAAAACCTTGGCCTATAGTCCTCCATGGCATATTTCCTATTCCATGGAGTTATGGATTAAACCCTATGTAATTCGATGCATACTTGGGGTTTGTAATGCACATTGTTTTTGGGTAAATTTCAAAGGTTGGCATGAACTATACAATATGGGTTGGGAAAACATTAATGGAGGCTAGGGTGGTGACATAAATGCACTTTGGGAAATTTGGCATCCAATATTAGGGCTTGGGCTCTTGTGTGGGTTTGGTCATTCACATCATAATTGTGTGAGCTCTAACTATGTGTTGTGGGACATTGATGGTTTGGTCGTGAAGACAGGTACGTGACCATCTATGGTTTAGCAGAGTTATTTGTCTGTTCAGTTTGGTTATCATGCATACTCCTCATTGTGTCCTCTGCTCTGTGTTGCAGGTTGCAGGGTGTGATGAAAATCATTGGTCGTGGTTCATGGGTAGCTCTGAGGAAAAACCATACCCATTCGCGTAAGTTTGTTGTAACAAGTGTTTAACTTGTTTCCTCATTTGCTTAGTTGTTGTGACAGAGCTAATACTAGTCGTGGGTTTGTATTCTTGGCTCTGGTTTCTAATGGGTGTGCTTTGAGAAGGGGTCTATTTGAAATATTAAAGAGTAAAGCATCAACGACGCATTAGGACTTAGGATTTTTCTTGTGGGGGTTTAGTGCCTTCGGGATGAAACTTTAATGTATTTGAACTTTGTTAATGGGACTCTGTGTGGAAAAATGAGATTGGGTAACTCTTGATAAGCTCTACGCTATGTAAATAAATTTATATTATGGGTAATGGTGGCAGCACCATTGCTTACAATGGTGCAAGGTCGAGGTTAAAAGACCGTGTGGATATTTAATGGTTTTGATAATGATTATGTTTATATATACAAACAGTATTTGTATACTATGTTGATTCATAGTTATAATTTGTATTAATGGACTGTGTGGATTCGCAAGTTTTGGTTCAAGTTCTTTTATGGAAACATGGTGACAACGTTGTTGGATTTGGGGGCCATGCCGTATGTGGCATTGGTGTTCCTGCCATTAGAGCTGTGATAGTATATTGGTGAATTTGCATTATCATTTCTGTGGTTGAAATTTTTTTATGGTTGAACCTTTATGTTGAGATTTAACAGGTCGTGACAAGGGTGTAACCCTTTGATGGTGTTGTTGCTATTCCCATAGCGTTGATAGGGTCCCGTTAATGTTTAAATATTTGTTAATATGTATGGTCGAGGGCTATAGTTACAATGTGTAATTTTCTTTGGGTCTTTAGACCACTATGTAGATATTAGATGAAATTTAATTTACAGACTCTGTATTTATATAGCATCGATTTAGTAGTGAAACGCTACAGCGTGAGGTAGAATATGAATAACGAATCCTATAGGATTCGTCACGATGACTTGTAAATAAACAGACCCTACAGGAATTGATCCTGGTCATTATGGTTGTAAGGGTTTCTAAATGTATGAGTTTGATTTGGCCATAACACCTACAAGATTTGATCTTGCGACCTATGTGTATTTATATTTGGTTTTTAATGAGTGCAATACTTGGCTTTATGATTAATTTATTATGTTGGGACTTTCGTTATGGTATGTGATTCTGGTATATGTAGTTGATAAGTTATTTAAAGAGTTCTGTATATTACACATACAATCGTTTTATGTGGATTATTGCTTAGCTTCTTAGAACATTAGATGGTTTCGATATTTGTATTGTAGATTCTATTTATGAATTTATTTGGTTAATGAGAAAAGATATTGTTTAACCTTGGTTCTTGGTAGAAATAAATACAGACCGTGACAGGCCTTTGTTGTGTTTTATTTTAGCTTTAATACTTTGAATTAATGATTATTTTGAAGTATTAAATAATGTGTTTAAGGTATTGCTTCACTTTGAATACAATTTTGGTTATACTTGATATAACATAAATTATTTATTTATTAGGTTCTGTTTACTATTCTTTAGATAATTGTATTTTATATTTATGTTTTGTCTAAATTTTAAACTGAATTAGTCTTTTATTCCTAAGTATAGTTCTGCTGGAAATATGGAATCTGTCGGTAGAGTTCATATGTAAATAAACATATAGGCACTGTTAGAGTAATTTCTAGTTTTTAGGAAAACAGAGTTTAAGCTATGAAGAAATGCAAAACTAAGTATACAATAAATAAGCCCTAAATAATTCTTAAACAAGAACTAATTTACAGACATAGTGTTTATAAATAAAATGTAAACCCTTAAAGGTTTTGACAGAAAACAATTGTAGATGCAGGGTTAGAAATATACATAAACACTTGGATATTCTAACCAACAATTATACTAGATAATTAAATAGGAAATCGAGAACCTCATACATGAAAGGTGAATCTATTCCAATGGATGAAACTTGCACACTCAATTAACCAGCATTAATAATTCATACACATATATGACCTCTGTATAGATGACCGAATCACATGGGAACTACCACATTTCACCCAACCATGACCCAGAACCATTCCTGGTTTTAACTTGGATCCTCTCGAGTTGGTTCCAACATGTAAGTAGCGTAGAGCTCCTAACGTAAGGCTTCCCTAACTAGGATATCAGGTTAGAATAAGTTGTCTTTTTTCCACTTAGGAAAATGTTCTCCAAGAACTCTCTTGAGAATAATCACACAGAATAATGACTCCAAAAATATGGATGAGATCCCCAAGCCTCTCTTTGGCTTGGAACTTTATAGACATAGTTTTTCAGTCAAACAGGTACTTAAATCGAGAATCATTTGATTTTTTGATTTAACCCCTTTATTTAATTTGAGTACTTTTAATATTTAACTTAGGATATTTTAACTAGTTCCTAATTGGACTTTTGTAGGTATTATAATATTTAATTTTCTTTTAGTAATAATAATAATAGTTGGATATTTTCCTTCTTTCTTACATTATTAATATTATTACTATGCTTACTCTTTATACATACCATGTATAAAATATATAATAATAATATATTATTTTTTAACATTTGTCTTTAGGTATCATATGTTATGATCCCTAAAATTATGACATTTTCTTCATTACGGCCATCAGCTAGGAAGTTAAGTCTACTAGGCTAGGAAACTCTAAACATCCTTGCAAGTTGGATTCCCTCGTATAACATGGTAGTTATTCAGTACTTGATGAGATATAGAAATTCACGATTTTATTTAATCACTTACAAATAAGTCATATGAGATCAATATTTTTCTTGAGTCATTTTAACTCGACATAATTAATTCTTTTCAGCAACTTATAGCGCTTATCCATAGCTCATACTCAACGCTAAAAATAGGGAGTTACAAACTTAGTGCAATTCGAGATCTCCTCTCTCAACACTAATGCTATGATGTACTTGTAGGATACACCTAGGGATACAATGGCCAATGATCCAATGTTCCAAAGCTTAAGCTCAACATCAACATGGAACGCTCCAGGGCTTATGCCCAACACTTTGAATTTATCTTTTCATTTGTTCTAGATATTCATGCTCAACACAAATGTCTCAAAAATCATGTGCTCCAGAGCTCTTCACTAAAAAAAAAAATCTCATCAACCATGTGCTTTAGGGTCCATGCCCAACATAATGAAACACACACACACACATATATCATATGCAATTGGCTTATGCCCAATATATCAAACAAATCATCATGTTCGTATGCAGTGGGGTATTTGACATAGTATATCAAAATAAAACATCAAGGTAACATCATAATCAAAGGGGCTTATGCCCATAAGTGTTAGGTCCAAAATTTGGGATATTACAATTGTGGTTGACAAACTAAGCAAAGCGACTCTTTTTACACTTGTCAAATCTACCTAAAAAGTTGTTAATATTGCAGACACCTTCATGAAAGAAATATTTAGGTGACATGGAATACCGAAAGTGATAGCGTCCGATAGAGACGTGAAGTTTACATGTAACTTCTAGAAAGACTTATTTAAAGGCTTGGGTACCCAGTTAAATTTCAGTATTGCATATCATCCCCAAACTGATGGGAAGACTGAAAGGGTAAACTAGGTTCTAGAGACATACTAAGAATGTATGTTATGGAGAAACCAGGTAAGTGGGAAGACTACCTACACTTAGTTGAATTTGCTTATAACAATAATTTCCAAGTTTATGCAGGTATGAGTCCATTTGAAATTTTATATGGTCGTAAGTGTAATACTCCAATCTCATGGAGAAGCTCTGTTAATAGATTGATGTTAGGAACCGATTTATTAGAATATATGGAACTTACCATGAAACATGTACAACAAAACTCGAAGGCTACCCAAGGAAGGCAGAAAATTTATGTTGACTTAAAAATAAATCCTAGAGAGTTCGAGGTGGGTGATCATGTATAAAAAAGGTAAATCCCAAGAAAAGTACCTTGACATTGGGAAATTATACTAAATTTGCACCAAGGTATTGCAGGCCATTTGAAATTCTAGCTAAAGTAGGGTCGGTTGCATACCGCTTAGCCCTACCACCCAATATTAAAGTACATATTGTGTTTCACAATTCTATATTGAAAATATATTAACATGATGTTTCTCATGTAATTCATTGGAATGTAATCCAGGTGGAGCTAGAGGGAGAATTCCAAGTGTTATATTTTTATCATTTAAGCAATATGATATTAGGATCTTATCGGAGAGAATAACATGCACAAAATTCAATCATAAGACACAATAGACACAACAATTTATCCTTGGGGAAAACATAAAGAAAAAACAAAGCAACTTCCTTAGAGATAGAATGAGCACCAATGGCAGCAGTAAAACCCGAAGACAAAAAGATGATCTCCAATAGTTGTTATCTCTCTCACTTGTGTAAGGTCCTCTTCTCTCACTTATGCTCTATAGTTGGGTGAGTGTGTGTCTTAAATATACAGGCTCACTCTCTATTTATACTAGTTTCCGACTTGATAATTACTTACTAGGGTCGAATTCTCTAGGAGAGTCTAAAAACCCTAATGCCCCACAACTGTGGGGACTTTGCCCCCAGATCAAAAAGGAGGGTTAACCTCTATGACTGTACATGAATTGATTAAATTAATGATTCTCCCTATAGGAACATATAGGACCAATGAAATATAATATATGAAATATACAAGTGAATACATTCCGAAGTTACAAAAACATCTACACTCCCTTTTAACTAGGAAGGTATTCTCTTGACACAATTCATGAGCATAAGTCTTCTTCTTTGGACCATCATCAAAGCTGGATCATCACTAGATCATCATAAAATATGGATCATCACTAGATAATAATTAAATCTAGATCATTATTGGATCATCATCAATTCTGGATCATCACTAGATCATCATCATCATCGTCACTGCTTCTGCTATCTCGATCAAATGTTGTTATCTCTCAATTATTCTTGTCACATGAAGTTCTACAGAGCCAACCATTTTTCATGATGGTTGTAGGACTAGCCTCCATGTAGGTCTTCATCAACAGATCCAACCCTTTTTCATGCTGGATGTACCTCTACAGAGCTAGTCCTTTTTCATACTAGATGTAGGCCTCTACAGAGCCAGTCCTTTTTCATACTGGATGTACCTCTACAGAACCAGTCCTTTTTCATACTGGATGTACCTCTAGAGAGCCAGTCCCTTTTCATACTGGATGTAGGTATCTACAGAGCCATTCCTTTTTCACACTGAATGTAGGCTATTACAGAGCCAACCCTTTTTCATGCTAGATGTACTTCTACAGAGCCAACCCTTGTACATGTTGGATGTAGGTAGGCTACAGAGCCTGTCCTTTTTCATACTTGATGTAGGACATTATAGAGGAATCCCTTTTTCATGTTGGATGTAGGTCTCTACAGATCCAGTCCTTTTTCATAATCGATGTAGGTCATTACAGATCTATCTAGTTTTCATGCTGGATGTACTTCTACAGAGCCATCATTTTTTCATGATGGATGTAGGTCTCTATAGATCTAGTCTTTTTTCATATTGGATGTAGTCCATTCCCTCTGTAGGGTCTTTCGCTACACAGCCAATACTTTTTCATACTGGATGTAGATCTCAACACTTATATTTGACCATGGGAGGAACCAATCCTACCACCATGTCATAAGGGCATGGCACGTATATCTGACCATGGGAGGCCCCACCTACCACCATGTCAAAAAGGCACAACACTTATATCTAACCATGTGAGGCCCCACCTACCACCATATCAGAAAGGTACAACACTTATATCTGGCCATGGGAGGCCTCGCCTACCACCATGTTAGAAAGGCTCATAGACTCACCACTTCCCCTTGGAAGGAATCTCTATTTGGAGAACACCAAGATTCTCCTTGAAGTACTCAAACTTCACTCTCACAATTTCTAGCATAGAATCACATCAGGGCTGATTACGTCCAAGGATAGCCTGCGAGCTTCTCCAAGACTGATTACATCCGACGACAACCTACAGGACTGTTTACATCTAAGCAACCTATGATCTTATCCATGATTTTATGCTCAGACAACCTGTCTCACCGGCTATGCTAGAACTCCCTCTTTTGAGAGATCTCTATCTAGATCACATACTGGAGCTTCATTGATCCTCTCTTCATTATACAAAAATGTAAGTCAGATCAATCAAATCAAATAATAGTTTTCAAAAGAAACATACTACCTCCCAAATATCCAAGCTAGTAGAAACATATTTTCCCTCAGCTGTACTCAGCGCCATGCATGACTGCTTCCTGCTAAACCAAGAGATCACACCTAATCTCATATTGAAGAAACACCCCAAAGTGCTCTTCTGATCAATGACGCTTCCTTCCCAATACGAATTCACATAAACCTCTAGGTTAATCTTCTGATTCACTTCATACTTGAGGCCATAATAAACTGTACCCTTTAGGTACCTCACTGCATGCTTTGCAACCATCAGGTGAACATGTCTCAATGTGTTCACAACAAATAAAATATCTAGTCTCGTATTTTTTGGGTACATCAAGGAACAAATCATCTCATGATACATCATGGCATCAACAATCTATGATGAAGTATCACTCAATAGCTTCAGGTTCGATGCCATAGGTGTGGTCATGGCCTTGTATTCCATCATCCCGAACCTCTTCAATATCTCCACTGCATACTTCCCTTGCCCAATGGAGATTCCATCTACACTCTGCCACACCCCCATTCCTACAAAGTAGTGCATCATATCCAAGTCCTTCATCTTGAACTCGAAAGCAAGTCTCCTTCTTGCAACTTTTATGAGTTCCTCTTTTCTGTCAGGAACAACTCATCGACGTATTACAAGAGCATCACTGGTATTCCTCCTTCAACCTTGAAGTAAAGGTTAGAATCCTCTTTACTCTTAGTAAATACTAGATCCATCAGTAAGCTATCCATCTCATTGTATCACGTCAAACCTCAGGATCTTCTGCAATCACTCCCTCTAAAGTGGAGAATTATTCTCCCTCTGCCTTTCATACTCTATGTGTTGTAACATTCTGTACTGGAGTGAAAAGTATCTTCCTCTACTACTAATATTCTATGTATCCATCTAGGGTCATTGGATACCAAGATCCTCTATCTTCAACCTTTTCAAAAGTTCTTCTCGCACCCATATGTGAGATTGTCATCCTATATAGGATTTCATATTCAACATTGTAGAAAAGGTTAAGAGATTCATCACTCTAGGTGATCTCCAAGATCCTCATGTATGTGTTATCCCATGGGTGCCTTTTGAGCTTGTACAAGACCTTCTTTAATTTGCACACATGAGTCTTCCTGTCATGTGCCTCAACTCCCAGTAGCAGAAAATGTCTCTTCATAATCTATGCCTTCTTTCCATGAGAAGCCTTGTGCTATTAATCCTACCTTGTATGCCACGATGTTGCCATCTAATGCATGCTGGATCTTGTATATCCATATGGAGGACACTACATTCTTCCCTTCAGGTCTTGATACTGCATCCTAGACATCATTCTTCTTGAACTGGTACTCTCCTTCCCTTTCTTCTTGGCTACTTCTTCATAGCTTGGAAGGCTCTCACTCAATGATGTCGCTCAACAGTGTCACATAACTACACTATGTTTGGCACCTCTTTCTTTATTTTAAAGTATCATCATATTATTTCTCAAGCTATCGTTACTTGTTCTTTAGAACAAGTCTCATCCTTTTTTTCTTGTAGGCGATTGTACACGATCTTTCCTACAAGTCAAATGCATTAGTTGTATGGTTATAAACATTTCATAAGGCATATTAATAATGGAAAATTCTTATGCATAAACATATAATCATGCAACTATTTTATCCAATACAACATTCATCCATATCTCACGGAAACTTTCTAGATGCCTTCCATATCTACCATGACATCATTAAGATTGTGCACTAATCCAATATGTCAGCAAAGAGGTTTCATTCTAGATAAGTAGAAATGGAGGTTTGTATAGCACCATGGGATACTTACCCATCACATGCACATTAGTAGTATACTGGAATTAATGCAAACATTCTATCATACATAACACATCAACTGAATATAAACAAAAGCATAACAAAATAATATCATGAAATGAAAATTGAATACTTATATTTATTCGTTTCGTGGGTAGAATCCTTCTTGAGACTTGAGCTTCATCATCTTCTTCATTCATAAGAACATCATTTCTTATGCAAATTCTAATATGGATAAGAGGTTCTTCAAGAGTTGAGTCCTTCAGATTCCTCTTTTCTTGATGGATCTTCTTTGGATGGTGAGAGCTTGATCTTCAGTTTCTCCCATTTTCTCTTCTCTTATTTGAGTCGAAATTCTTCTTGTGTGTGCTATTCCTAAATTCTGTTGAATGCAATCACTTCCTTCTGGCATACATTCCTCGAATGAGTGAATCCCATGATCCTGGGAGTCCATTCAAGGTGGTTATCACAATTTCTGCATTCTCTTCTTCTTCATCCACTGCTTCAAGTTGTTCTTTGATTTGAGATACCCTTGTAAAGTATGACTGTATGGTCTCTACATTCTGGATCTTTACATTCTTCAACTAGTTTCTCAAAGTCATCTTCTAATTTAGGTTCTTCCCTTCAAATAGCTTGGTCAAGGAATCAAACATTTCTTTAGGTGTCTTTAGGGAAGATACTTATGGTATAAGGTGATCCTTGATTAAATCAGCAATGATCCTCTTGTCATTGACCAAGTTCTTCTCGTGTAAAGCTTTAGCCTCATCTCCCTCTGGAACTTGAACCTCTCCACTTATGTAGGCGTCCAATTCATTTCCTTCAAGAACCAGTGAAATCCTATACTTCCATGCTCGGAATTTTTGAGCTTCACCGATCTTGTCATCAAGCTGGTGTGATAGGTTATTTTGAAATGAGAACCTCAAATGTAAATAGCAAAATATTAGATCTTACCGATTTGAGGTGTCCATCCTAGTTCCAGATCTGGCTGATCCAGGGTTTGTCAGAGGAACACTAATTTTCAAAACATTGAATCTTATATATTTGATTGGATAGAAAGATGGGCCTCTTCAAGGAGATCTATCCAATGTACTCCTTTTCCTAAAACATTGGAGGGAAACTCCCGAAACAGGAAGCCCTAGTTTTCCAATTTCTTCTGTAGAAATGACTAGTGTTGTTTCCATAGTATCTACAAAATTACTGCTCCTATGTGTTTGAAATTTTGTACTAAGGTAGCCTCATATATTATATTTCTAGAATCATAGGTTTAATCATAATTTGTTTCACCAACTGGGACTTATGATAGTTCTCCCATGGTTACTTAATTCGGGACTCTTCAGCATAGTGAACTTGTACAGACTGCCACGTGTCACTCTTTCACCTTCAGGGTCTGAAAATTTTACCAAAGAAAGTACACTCCATTCCCTTGTTAGAACATCTTGTGAAATTTCATTTGGACCTTTGTTTCCCGAGATATAGAAATTCTCCCTAATTGTCTTTTTTAGGGATGAATCGTGGAAGAGGCTGGAACCCTGATTTGGAGGAATCATATCTCCCATAATAAAGCGAATATGCAGCTAAAACGTTTACAAAGGATACATCCTGGAATTTATCTTTGGCTTGTAAAAGTTTTGGATATTAATCCTTCTCGAATATCGAGATATAGAGAATGTACCAAAACTACCAGTTTTAGTATTTTAGGGTTTTTTAGGCCCGGGGAAAAAATTAGGGTTTGACTTTCTTGGATTTTTACCCAACCAAAATTTTTGATATTGTTCTCTAAATTTTTATTTTTGAGGAGGAGAGCAATCCTATGCTTGGATCACTCAAAAATTCCTCTTCTGTGAAAAGCCCTAATTTCCTACAACAATTATAGGTCAAAAACAGAAAATGCTAAGAATCAAATTCTGCTTCGACAGAAAGATGTGCCCTTTAATGGAGAGTTAGCCTAGCTTCCTTTCGCTGATGATCTATGCAGAGAGACCCCAAATGTAAGAATGCCTACTTTCACAGCTACACAGTGTCTTTTTCTAGAGTTAGCTCTAATACCATGTTAGATTTTTATCGTTTCAGCAATATGATCTTAGGATCTTATCTGAGAGAATAACATGCACAACAATCAATCAAAAGAGAAAATAGACACAAAGATTTATCCTCGGGGAAACCATAAATGAAAAACCCCGCAACTTCCTCAGAGATAGAATGAGAACCAATGGTAGCAGTAAAACCCAAAGACAGAAAGATGATCTCCAATAGTTGTTCTCTCTCTCACTTGTGTGAGCTCCTCTTCTCTCACCTATACGATATATATGGGTGAGTGTGTGTCTCAAATAGAGAGGCTCACTTTCTATTTATACTAGTTTTTGACTTGAAAATTACTTACTAGGGCCAACTTATTTAGGAGAGTCTAATAACCCTATTGCCCCATAACTATGGGGACTATTTTCCCCGATCAATAAGGAGGGTTAACCTCCATGACTTTACATGACTTGATTACATTAATGATTCTCCCGATAGGAACATCGGGGACCAGGGAAATACAATATATGAAATTTACAAGTGAATACATTTTGAAGTTACAAATACATCAACACCAAGTGGGACCAGAGCACATTCTCGACAAAAGAGAACTTTTATTCTAGAATTGTACCATCGGACAGGTAAAGGTGCAATGGAATCACCTTAGTCTGGAAGAAGCTACTTTGAAGCTAGAAAGTAATATGAAAGAGACATATCCAGACTTATTCCAAGCAGCTAACATGGATGAATAAAATAAAATTTTATAACACTAAGGATGGTGTTATCTTTTAAGGGGAGGTGTTTGGAATACCCCCTGAATTAATAATTTTTAATTCTTCTAGGAAATGCTTTGATTATTATTTTATTTCTCTTTGATAGGAAGGTCAAGAATAAAAAATTCCCTAGTTAATAAAATATGATGAAGGGGAACAAAAGTGGATATAGTTGTTGAAAGAGTGTTTGCTAACCCATAGAGGAAAATGACAAATGGAAAAGACCACTGAGTGAGAACTGAAGATGATGGAGGCATCATCCCCAAAAATCAGGTCTGCACTCCTATTTGAGTTGCTAAAGAGCAGGAGGCTCATAAATGAGCAATTCCTTGGGAAAATACTATTTAATAATATGTCCATGAGAAACAAGAGGCTACCATTGGATAGGGATTAACATCTATATAATGCAAGAGATGGCGGATTGAGATATTTTTCTCTCTTGGTTCAATGAACAGGATCGAGGGTTCTGGAGCAAGTAATTTGGCTTCTCTTGGAGTTCATTGGGAGGAACAACTTATCCACTTTTGTTTTCCCATCGTTGGTGCCAGGTTCCTACTTTGTTTCTTATAAATGATTTAGATGCAAAAGGATGTATATGTGAAATGTAAATTGCAGTTGTATTTCCAGACAATATTGTTTATGCATTTTTGTAGAACAAATATCCCTATTTCTCTAAAGTATTTTAGATATGTATAATGTTATTACTGTACTAATTAATATTTTGTTCTAAGTAAAATTACCTAGTTCTGACCATGGTAAATATGCTAATGTTTTCGGAATCGGTTCTTAAATGAGTTGGAATTGAGGTGTATGTCTCTAATGAATTGAATCCTTTGTTGTTGTAACAGATTGGATATCCTACTATGTTTTACCAGAATGTGTCAATTTCTGTAATTCTTCCTTAATTCTTCTTTCTAATTCTAGGTAGAAATTATAATGGTTGTTTATAGCTTAGATCATAGTTATTCAATATTGTGGTTGAAAACAGATTTACATAGAGGAACTGTATTCAAAACCTACAAATCTCTTAAGTAACTTAGTGTAGTTGGTCAAATATTACCAAATCATGTTCAGTCGACGAAATAAAGGTATGGCTGTAAGCACTAAGGCTGTTTCCAGATCCAATTAAATAACAATGATTTTAACCCCCAAATCAACCAGAAACCCATTGATTCCATGGTTAAACATTGATCCATAAGAGAAATCAGATCAATGGATGAAAAGAGATTTCACACTTAGAATCAGCGCATGAGTTAAACCTAAACAAATATCCTTTCATTGCACGGTGGAGAACGATCTTGGATAAAATCGATGACAATACAGACATTTTGTAGGATAAAGAGCGAGGAAGATATAGGAGGGTTCGGGCTGTGAAATCAGAATTTGATCACTGGAATTTAAGATCAAGATATACGACTGAGATCAATCATAAAATAGATCGACGGTCCACAACAATTTTGAAGGGGGAATTTGTGGGTTTTGAACAATTTTTTATGTGCGCGAAATTTTGATGGAATTCACTTCATAGTTTTTCGAGTCCACCGTTGATTTGGTGGGGACACTGATTAGACAATCAATAAGCCATTTCACTGATTCAACTAGAAATTTGTTTAACAACAGTGAGTGGGCACAAATTTTTTATCCAAAGGAATTTTTTATAAGATTGACTCCACCTGAGTGAGTTAAACGTTGATCCACAATTTTAGAAGATCAATGGTCGAGATTGTATCTACAAGAAGATCAACGGCTGATAATAGTTGCGAAGGTTTCATGATGGAATCTGCAAAGGAGAAGATCAACAACTGAGATTCCATCCATAAGGAATATCAATGGTTGATGATAGTCGCGGAGGTTTTATTGTGAATCCATAAAAGAAATGAGATCAACGGTCAATATTAAAGCCGCAAAAGTGATCAATGGTTTATAGAAGTCGTGGAAGGCGGAAGGAGAAAAGTAGGGAAAAATAAGGACAAGGAAGAATGTTGAGTTTTGATTCTCGATTTCTGCTTCATATTTAGATCGACACTCAATCTTGATTCTTCAAAGATGAATAGTGCAGAAAGCATTTGTGGAATGCGAAATGTAAAAAGGAAAGAATTAATATTTATGGAACGTAAAGTTTCCGAAGTCCGATCTCTGTATCAAATCAAGATTGACGGTCAAGGTTTACTCCACAAGGATCAATAGTGCGGAAAAACTTGTGTGGAAGGAAAAATGAGGAAAGTGGTCAAATGAAGGTATCGATATGTTGGGTTTCCAATTTTCAGATTCCACATCGAAAGGCAGAAAGAGGAAGTCGGAAGGTGGAAATACGAAAGGCCAAGTGATCCTTTCATGGAGTTTTTGACTTCTGAGGTTCGTACCAAAACGTGTAAAGGCAGATGTCAGAAGGAGAAAGGAAAAAGAAAATGTGGTCGTTTCAATTACTGGATTCCACAATAGAAGGTTGAAGGATAAATTTAGAAGGATGAAAGCTAGAAGAGCAAGTGATCGTTTCATGGTTTTTTTGACTTCCGAGGTTCACAATGGAAATAGGAAAGGTGAAAGTTGGAAGGAGGAAAGACAAAAGAAAAGTTGGTCATTTTGTTTAGTTTCAATTCCCATATTCCACAGCGGAAGGGAAAAGATGGAAGTCAAAATGAAGAAAGACAGAATACCAAGTGATCGTTTCATGGAGTTTGAAACTTCTAAGGTCCGCAGTGGAAGGCGGAATGTAGAATCAAAACTACGGAACGGTTCTTGCAAAATAAAAGTAACTTAGATTTTTAAGTTTTTGGTTTGGAAAACTATTTTATTGGGAAAAGGGTTTGTAGGTTTTGTTAAGGAGATGATGAACATATCATATAAACCGGTTTATGCTTTAAACTCTCTATTTTTTTTGTAATGCCTCATAACATATAGGTTTTTATTTAAATTGTCTGCGGATATATGGTTATAGAATTTTTATTTTATTTGAAATTAGAGGTATGTTACAATATATGTATAGGGCAGTTTCGGATCTGCGGTTTCGGTTCTACGAAGGAATAAGAAGACCTTGATGTAAGGACCTCCAGGGCCAAAAAGAGATCATTGTTAGGTAAAAGGGTAAATTTTCAATCTTTTACTGTTTTGCAATGGTTTTTTTTTTACCTCCAGCATGGTGCACAGACTCAGTAGTGGGGAGTTCAAGGAGATTCTAGATTTCACAGAGGACCCATGGCAGGGTTTCTCCATATTCTTAGCACCAGAATCTTCTGTGGTCGCATCTCCGACAACGGTCCATGTTCGGTTGGAACAATTGTCAGATGGAACCGAAGATAGGTTTCTTGCTAGGGTTTCTGAGTCTCCTATGCAACCAACTCTTGTAGATGAAGGAGGAGCAACATGGAACCATGCAGTGAGATAGTTATCCCCCTCTCTTGGAAGCTCAACCTTTACCTTATTTTCAGCAAAAGCACCCACAAATCCCTTGTTGCAAGTTGTGGATGCCATAATTACACATAGTGAACCCTTTGCGCATGCAGCTCCAGACATAGGGGTTTTTCTAGAACAATACTACCGCAGTGAGCTCGAGCTTCTAGAAGCGAGATGTTTGGGTACTCTATATTATTTTAACAAGAAAACCCCCTCTTTCCACTGAGATTTTACACCTAGCCCGAAAGGTTGCATATCCTCCTTCTTATAGCCGGGGAATTTCAGTAGCTCCTCACCAGAATCGGGCTGAGGATACAACAGAGGGAACTCAATAGAATATTTTGCTAGCATATTTATAGAGGCTGGGAGGAGTGGAAATAAAAAAAAGGAAAAATCGGTGCCTAAACCCTAGTGGAAACCCTTTAAACTTAGTCTGTGGGGTTGATCTATCCATTGCTGAAGCAAAAGACATGGTAGAAGTTTACCTAGGAGGAAAAATAACAGGATGAAACCCTACCCAGGAGGAAATGGGGATTTGGGTTAGAAGAAATTGGGGATAATTGCTGAGCTATGAACCTGAACTCACACCAGTGGCCACGGGATGGTTTTGCTTTCAATTTAACTCAAAAGATGATTATGAGAAAATTCTAGGGCAGGCCTGGAATTTTTGTGTGACCCCTTTTAAGCTCTAGAGATGGACCCCTTTGTTTGATGTGGACACCAAGAGTTTGGATACTATACCAATATGGGTTTGAATTTCAAGGCTTCCATGGGAGTTATGGAACCAAAATTCATTGAGAGACATAGGGAAAGCATTGGGGACCTTCATCGAGGCAGATCTCTCCCTCCTGCAAACAATGTGTAGGATGGTGGAAAGAATCCTTGTGTTGTTAAACATATGAACCGGTCTTAGGGACTAAATAAACTTGATTTGGAGGCCAAAAATAAGAAAACAACTATTGTATTATGAGGGGATTCCTTTCAGATTCCACAGGTGTCATAAGACAAAGCATATGGAAAAACAATGCCCTCTAACAATGTCACCAGCACAAACCAAGAATAGATGGACCCCTATGGAACCTAAGAATCCATGTGTAGAAGGGGAAGCCACATGACATAAAGATGAGGGTAGTCAACCAAAAAAAAATCCTCCAAGCCAGTCTTCAGGACCCTTAGTGCAACAAAATGCAGTGGCCGCTACACATGGGTACGCCTCCCCAACTCAAGAGGAACCACAACTCACCACCAATGATGACCCATTTTTCATGTTTGAATGATCAATTTTAGGATTTATGTTTATTGGAAAAAATCTTTCGGGCACCTTGTGATTCTCGTTTCCCACCCCATGAGCCTCCCTACCTTTCCCACTCACACACATAGTCCATCCATTCATCCGAGGGTTTTCCTTCTACGTCCCCCCTTATGATGTTCCCTTGGACTCTCCCTCCACTTCCTAAATCTATTTCCATCTTCATTTAAGGGACATCCCTATTTTGTCTATTCCAACAACTCCACTCCTTTGGATTGGTACAAACCCCTCCTTTCCTACAAAAGGAAAAGGGTTAGGAAGTCCATCACATCTCTCTGTAGCCTAGCAAAAAGATCTCAGAGATCAGGTGAATGGAATGAAAAAACCCTCTTTGGGGAAATTAGAGCAGTGCAAGCCCCAGAAGGGGTCACAAAATGAAAATTCTCTCCTTAAATTGTAGGGGTCTGGCAAGTATCCACTTGTCCTCAAAAGGATGATTTCAGTCCACAAAACAGATGTAATCCTTCTTCAAGAGACATTAGGATAAGAAATTGAAGTGAGTAGGATACTCACCACAATTTCTTATTTATACACCTTCATAGCTCAAAGTGTTAGGGGACACTCTGGGGGACTAGCGATAGGATGGAATCAGTCTACTTTGTGATGCATAAACTCTTGGGGATCTCTCCACATCCTAGGAGTTCAAATAAATTGGGTGGAGGTGAATCTAACAATGAAAATTTTGAATATTTATGGAGCATATAACAATAGAGTGGGTTTCTGGGAAAATTTGAAAAAATCCAACATCATTCGAAAGGAAATTTTGGTTTATCGGGGGGGGGATTTGAATTTCACTCTAGGAGTACATGAAACATGGGGCCCAAGAGCGAGAATGGATACTCTGGATCCCTTCTGCAAAAAAATCCTTCACAACCTAAAAATGGTTGATTTAGACCCTCAGAAGCTTAAACCTACTTGGACAAACAAAAGGATGAGGGAGGATTGGATTGCAAAATGGCTGGACAGGTTCCTGATGGTAGAAAATATCCTAGAGAAAGATTTGATGTTCAAACAATGGGTGGATTCAGGATCAGAGTCATATCATTTACCCATTTTCTTGGAAATTCAAAAAAACCCAAGGAAACTAGCCATCCCTTTCAAACTCTGCTCTACTTGGCCGAAAAACAAACAGTGCCTCCAGATTATTCAAAATAACTGGCAAGATTTTCAAGCAGCTGAAGGCTCATGTGCTTCTATTCATTTTGCATAAATTATGTTCCTCATAAAAAACCTGCTAAAAGACTGGGCTAAAAACAAAAAATTCATGGATGATTAGGAAATCACCTAGATTGAGGCAGATATGGAAGAGATCTAGAACTCTGATGGGGGGGCTTCCTTACCTAGGAAGATAAGGAGATATTTTACACTTTGGAAAATAATAGAAATAATATTGTCAAGGATAGAGAGGAGGTCTTGAGGCTAAAAAGTAGATCTATATAGATGGATTTTGGAAACAACAATACCAAATTCTTCCAAGCTTTTGTAAAAGGAAAAATGATACAAAATATCATCTGGGAGTTAAAAAAAAATATAACAATGAAGTAACCTTTTATTTTGAAGACCTAGCTGATATAGGGAAGTCTCATTTTGAGAATATATTCAAAGCATATCAACAAGAAACTATACCTGAGATAATCCAAGTCTCACAATTCTTCCCAAAAAGCATCACAGAGGATGATAACTTGGATCTGATGGAGGAAGTGACTGAAGAAGAACTAAAAGCGATCCTGCACAACTTTCAAAAGGACAAAATCTAGGTACCTAATGGATGGACTGTGGAATTCTTCCTAGATTCTTATGATATCATTGGGCCTAAATCCTCCACCTGGTGGAAGAAACAACGATAAATGGCATTCTACATCCCCCCCTCAACTCAAAATTCTTAGCCTTAATCCCAAATAAAGATAAACCAGAAATTCTAGAGGACTATAGGCCCATCTCCCTTTGGAACAATAATTACAAGGTAGTTACAAAGATAATTGCTCGGAGACTAAAAAAGGTCCTATCAAATATTATATCAGAAAAGAAATTCAGCTTTATGGAAGATAGATAGATACATGAGGCCATTGGGGTAGCTCAGGAACGACTCCATAGCACAAAAGTAAAAAATACTAAGAAAGAAATATTAAAAATTGATCTGTCAAACGATTTTGATAAAGTTAGCTGGATTGATCTCAGACTCTTTCTAATACACTTTGGGTTCAACTATGCCTTCATAAAATGGGTTTTTTCTTGTATCACAAGAGCTTCTTTTGTCATCCTCATCAATGGTGCAATGTCTCCTGTATTTCACTTAAAAAGAGAGACTTTGCCAAGGCTGTCCACCATCCCCCCTTCTCTTTTTGTTGGTTGCATAAGGGTTAAGAAGAGCTTTGATGGATGAAAAAAGAAGAGGTTTGTTTGAGCGACTTAGGGTGGCTGCTAAGCTAAACATCACACATATTCATTTTGTAGATGGCATTCTAATTTTTTGCAATGGATCCCTCCGGGAGGCAAAAACGATTTCAGAAATATTGCTTCTCTTATATAAGGCAACTGGAATGTAGATAAACTCCAGGAAGTCCACACTCACCACTTTCAACCTAGAAGAAGATGTCACGAGAGTTCTTTTGGAACTCTTTCCCTTTCCACACTACACTCTGGATGAAGGAATCAAATACTTAGGTTTCAGGATTAAATTGAACTACTACAGAAAGAAGGATTGGAACTCATTATAGGAAAAGCTTGAACATAGAGTTAATATTTGGTGCAATAGATGGCTATCATGAGCATACATGCTTATTTTGGTCAAATCGTTCCTAGAATCTATTCGTGTCTGCTGGATGGCACTTCCTTGGATTCCAAAATCAATACTGGAAAAAGCCAAAAGAATCTGCTCAAATTTCCTTTGGCCTGGATATAAGCAGCAAAGAGTCTTCCCATGGGTGAAATGGAATCATATTTCCAGGCCAAAAGAGCTAGGAGGGTAGGGAATTAAAAAATATTTAATGTTTACAAAATAACTGGCAGCAAAGGCAGGGTGGAGACTCATTTCAACACAGATTCTTTGGACAGAAGTGATCACTCATAAATACATTGACCCACTCCCAATGATATATTTGATCAGAGACTCTGTTTTCTCAAATGCCCCAAATGGTTCAATTATTTGGAAGGCTATTCGCAATTCCTTCCCTCTCATTCACAGTGGGCTAGCATGTAAAATTGGGAATGAAACAAGAGTTCGAATAGGGGCATATCCTTGGCCAGGAATTCAACAAAACCACTTTCTTCCAGGAAAACTTGTCCTACATTTACAACAAAAAGGAATTTTTCAACTCAACCAAGTGGCAGACCCAACCACAACAAACATTTGGCATCAAGGTTGGATCAGAAGTCGGGTCCTTAAAATTCTAGACTTTTGGGCCGAGGACTAGAATAGATACATATCAACACTATGTACTTTCCACATTCATCTTAAAAAAACTCTTGATGAATTGGTTCAGGAGCATGCAAAGAATGGATATTACACTCCAAAAACAGGTTATCACCATATCTACTCAAACCAATTTCAAGAGGAACCAAAGTGGTGGAAACCAGGATTTTGGAAGCTAAAATGCTCTCTATAGGAAAGAATGTTCATGTGGTGCATGCTAGCAAAAAGAATCCCAGCCTGGGACAAGATTCAAAAAATATATTTTGCAGGGATATGCTGGTGCCCTCTTTGAATGGATGGTGAATAAAACACAAACCACCTCTTCCTTTCTTACTCTTTTTCCACTCAGGTGTGGAAGCACTCACAAGCCATGACAAATCTAAATTTCAATTGGGTAGGTCCCTCGGTAGAAAAATCCTGGAGAACTTGGTCCACAAACCCTCTTCTTTCCCAAGTAAAATCCCTTGGACTCCTTCATATTTGGGGAATTTGGTTAGCAAGGAACAATGCTACTTTCATAGAAAAGGATTCCTCCCCCAAGCTGGTTGCAAAACATGGCCTAGAAATTTTATCATTTTTTCCTCAAACCAAATACTAGCCAGCTCCTAGGATCATTTCTGAAGAATTAATCGACCATAATTTCCCCTCGGCCTATTTCGATGGAGCTTCACAATAAAATAAAAGTGGGGGTGGGGCAACTCTTTTCATCAGTCCTCCTCATCATTTTAAAATTCAGATGGGCCTAGGAATTGGTACAAATAACTATGTAGAACTAATGGACGTGAAGCTACTCCTTTGTTTTGCTATTGAAATAGGTTGTAAAAGAATTCATATTTTTGGAGACTCTCTGCTGATGATAAACTGGATAAACAAAGTTCAAAAATGCTGGAACATATAACTTGCCACACTTTATGAAAAAGTTAACAGACTCATTACAAATTTCGATGTCATCACATGTCATCATGTTTACAGGCAAAGAAACGACGGAGGAGATAGACTTTCAAAGGAAGGGATTAATTTGGAGGTTGGTACATGGAAATTTCTGGAACAAAGAGAAGCAGAGGTATATGAAATTTATCATAGACCGTTAAATGAGCCTCAGCCTAGGATGGGAAGCACATAACTCTTACTCTACATTTTTATTTTATGATGATCTTGACTCCCAGATGGCACCTATTTTCTTGACTGAATACAGACCTCCAAGATATTCTTATGAGTAACTCTCCTACATTAGAAGCTACCCGCCATGACAAGAACCATGCCCTTGTTTTTCTTCAGCAATAGAGACTCTCGACCGATCCAAATGCTACATGGATTTTTGTGCACAGATGACAACCTTGCTCTTAGGGAAGTTTACTGTTTTTCTCGTAAGGGCAGTTTTGATATAAATGTCCTTCTCAGGACAGAGGATTTATGTTTTGTTTCTTTTGTATGGTTGTAATGAAATAACAAACTAAACATACGTTGTATGTAAATATTTTCTGCTCAATATAAAAATCCTTTTTTACACAGGAATATATATATATAAGTTGTTTAAGGTAGGGCTTGAACTTTTAAAAGTGGTGTACATTGAAGAAAGACTACATAAATTTGTCAAATTTTATATAAAATGATTGATTTTAAAAATGGGTGTTATAACTCCACTTACCACTTTGTATATTTGATCAAATATAAAATATTATATTATATTAATTATGATATGAGGATAGTGTTTAAATTCCACTAATACCAAACTTGGTATATTGGACTTTAAGAGAAAAGACAAGATAAAGATTAATTGTTTTGCTTTAAAATAGTATTCTTATGCTAGAAAATGTTAAAGAAAATTGTCTGTACCTTGCTATAGATCTAGAAGGTTGGAAAGGTCAGTACTAGAGCAAAAAAATTGGAACTGAGATCCAGGGATGGTTTTAAGGAAACATACTTATTTAAAAGTGTATAAATGTTGGCAAATCTTACCAATTCTTAAAACGCCAACTATAAAATGTTTGGCGATATCTTTCAAAAAATATTTTAATTTCCAAGGATTTTATATTTTTTATATAATAATTTGGCGATTTTTTGGGTGAAAAATGTTTACCCCATCAAAATTGGGCAAAACATGGCTTAAATAAATGCAAAATGGAAAATCATTTTTTGGAGAAAAACCCCTAGAAATAGCCCATGGGCTAAATTTTGCCCCTAAAATTATCCCTACTGAGATCTAATGTGGCTGAAAGCGAGGCATTATAAAAGAGAAATTTTCATCTGCCATGCTCATATACTCGCATAGATGAAAAATACTTTAACCCCAAGGGGTTTTAAGGGTTGAGCGACACAAAGTTTCACTATGGATCTCATGAGGGTTCATTCTAATCTTGAAAATATTAGTCTTTTTATTTATCTTGTTAAGGTAGAAAGATAATTTTGATCCTTGAGATTAGGGTTAATTGCCCCTTTATAATATCTTAGTTTTTTTTACCTCTAAAGAATTTATAATGTAATTAATGTTATCCATATTTTGTAAAGTGGTAATTTCATCAATCCTCCAATAATTTAACCAAGATGTGGCATCTTTAAGCCACCCCCTTGAGGGGAAGGTGTTTTTTGGATGGATTTAAGACAAATTTTAAGAAGATGATGGTCTCGTCTATTGTTTAATATATTCTTGTACATTATATATCTAACCATACCGATGCTTTCAATGAGCACTACAACAAAAACTTGTGCTTATTTTCACTTTTAGATTCTTTTTTAGCATCCACTATCACTTTTAGTGTATTTTTCATCTTTTTTTGGATAAAGTGGATGCTTTTCCACGGGATGGCGCATTTAATGGCATTATTTGCACCCATCTTTAAAACTTAGCACTATTTTGGATGCTAATTAGCAACCATATTAGAGTCCCAATTATCCTCTCAATTAACATCTCAATTAGTATCCCAATTAGCATCCCAATTAAAGTCTCAATTAGTGTCTCAATTAGCATCTCAATTAGCATCCCAATTAGCGTCCCAATTAGCATCCCAATTAATGTCCCTTTTTAAAATTTGGCACTATTTTAGCATCCCAATTAACGCCCCAATTAGCTTCCCAATTAGCATCACAATTAACATCCCAATTAGCGTCCAAAAAAACATCCCATAAAATTCCTACAATAGCCTCGAAAAAAACATCTTGAATAGCATAGCACCATATATTAATCCATTGTTAGTGACGGTAATTGTGCCATGAGTTTCGAAAGGAAAAACATACAACATAGCGCCAAGTATAGAGCCAGGAATTGTGCCTAGAAAACAACCAACATAGCGGCAGGTATAAAGCCACATATAACACCTGGAATAATGCCAGAAATTTCAAAAAGAATCGTGCTAGGAATTGCACTAGGTTTAGAACTATGAATTGTGTCTAGAAAATGTTCGACAAAATGTCGGATATATCAATGTCAATGTCAATGATCATGATTAAGGTGATAGTACTTTTGGATATTGATTTATCATAGTGGCACCTAAATGATCATAATCATGGCACTTTTGGATCTTTATTAATCCTAATGAGGGGTAAATTACCAAAATGTCAAGTAAATTGCTCTAATGGAATTTGAATGTCCCCAACAACATTTGATAGACCCTAATGGCATTTGATTGTCCCCAACAACATTTGATAGACCCTAATGGCATCTGATTGGACCTAACAACATGAGGATGATGCATTACGATAATTATGATGGAGCATATGGATATGATTTGATAAGTATCCATTCTTGTGATGTAGTAGGGTTCCTTGCTCATTATTATCGCAATTATATTAATGATGACTACGACAACGACAATGATGTTGATTTATTGTATGATGATGATGACGATTTGGATGTCAATGATGATTATGCATGTGGTTGCAATTTTGGATTGTAATTGATTCTAATGGCACCTAAATGTCTGTAACAACATCTAAATAACCCTATTATCATAGAAATGACTTTAACGACATATAAATGACCTTAACAATTACATGACATGAATCCTAATGGAAATGAGTGATTAAGAACACTAATGGAATACGAGTGACCATAATGACAATGATGACGATGATTTTGTTGATGATGTACTTAATGCTAATGATGATGATGATAATGAGGATGATGATCAATATGGTGTTGATGTACCATATGGAATTGATGATGATGATGACAACGTAAATGTCCATGATGATGATGCATGTCCTAATACTTGTAGATACTGCAGGACTAGAGATATTGGAGTTAATAACAAGTAATATAGGTTGTGAGGTGTTGATCATAAAAAAAAATATTGTTATCCATTGGGTTTTACATTAACTAATATGAACATTAGGTTTAGTAGTTCCTCCACTCCCAACCCCCCTACACCCCCCTTGCAGAAAGGTAGTACAATACCACCTATCATGGTGCTACCAAAAATTCACCCTACAAGGTTGTTTTGGACAACTCCACCTTCCATACCCTCATTTTTACCAAGAAAATCCAAGGCACAAGAAGTGGATATCAATCTTAACACAAAATCTAAATTTCTTTGTACTCTTAAGGACATTTTGGTCTTGGTTTAAAATGGAATAAAGCAACAAGAATTTCAATAATTCTCATAGAGTTAATTTGAAGAAGTGGATCAAATGTTTTTACATATTTGTCCTTATAAGAGGACATCACTAAGGGGAAAAAGAGATTAGTTTCTCAAGTTTTATGGACCCTATCAAATTTTCCAGCATTACACTACATTATTGACCAATGTTTGATTCCCATGGGATTTATTTTACATAGTAAAAGAGTAATCGAAAGAAGAGAGGTAAATTCCCAACTTATAATACTAGAATATGGGCATTCACATGGACACACAAATCACTAACACACACACACACACACATTGCATATCTAAGCTTGTCTCTATGTACTCTTCGAGAGTGAATTTTACTTGGTACTTTAAGTTAATCACAAAGGCATTTAGTGATATGAGTTAAACTTATAACACCAAGACACAATCACTTGTATAACTATATTACAAACCTAGACTCACCTCTGTACTCTATTTAGGTCAACCATTTTTAATGTGTAGGGCCTACTTTCTGTATACCATATTCAAAGATGAACTAATAATATTTTATCGTTCACCCCATAGGGCCTACTTTTTGTCTACAATATTCAAAGATGAACTAATAAGATTTTATCATTCACCCCCTTTAAGAACGTAATGAGCAAGCAATTCTCTCAAGTCATTGAGACCCACACAAGTGTAATTGTGAATGGATAAACAATAACAATCAACAATTTGTAAACAAAAATTAGAACATTGGGACACAATAACGAATGTGACCATATTGCAGATGCAAACCACCTCCATACTCTATTTGAGGTTTGATGACCTTTTCTATAAAGCACATAAAAAAAACTAAAGAGACTTTACAAGTCATACCCATTTTAGGGAGGTGGCAATTAAAATAGTGCCTTGGGTCAGTAAGATCACTATGAAGGAGATGGTTAGGGAAAATTTGTAAGAAACCCATGTAGTCATCACAATTCATGATAATAAATAATGGCAAATATATATATAAACGATAAACTTTGCAAACTAAATAATCAAAATCAGAATTGTAAAGACATGTCATTTTTAAGAATAATTATGTTTTTTTATCTCTCTACGCAAGATCGACACACTAGTACAAGTGATCAATTTTTCCACAGAAAAATGTGGCAATATCCACGGAAAAGCGTGGATATTGCCACATCTAAGTGTTTTTTTTTCCATGGAAACAATTCCGTCGCAATAGAGATGACCCCTAATTTGTGTTGCAAGAGCGACAATGTTCTATATTTCGTTAGATGTCTAATTCCTCTCTATATCCACGCCTGGAAATCTTTGTATCCACACCTGTCCGTCACTGTATCCACGCTCTGTATAAGGTTTAAAAAAAAAATGCAAACCCAGGAATAAGACGTCACTATAGCCACGCCTTGCCATCTCTGTATCCACGCCTTGTCGTCTTCGTATCCACGCCTGGCCGTCGCTGTATCCACGCTTTGTATAAGTTTTTTTTTTTAAATGCAAACACCAGGAATAGCGACAGCGATGCTATTACACATCACTTCTATTCAAACAATCTCCTAACGCCTGGCTTCTTCCTCATTAATGTCACTTCATCTAGGCACATATACACATCTGTTTGGGACTATCATAACATAATCTTTTGTATCATTCGGTTGTTGGCAAACAAATACAAAAGGAAGTTCTCATACACTTAGCCTATGTTACAACAATTTTGAAGAGCTGGAAGATATCGTTTTGTAAACTTGAAGTGATAATCTAATAATATGGAAAGTATATCTTTGACAGTCATTTGTATTTAATATCTTGGTTAGAAACTACTGATGAGCTAGAAGTTGTGGTGGATATATTTTATTATTGTGATTTCAGATCTAGAATTTACATCACTTTTTATAGTCATTTGTTCAACTGGAATACACGCTTGGGACTATCATATCTCTGTGAAGGACTATGTTGACCCTTTAGAGTTTGAATTTCCCACTAACAGTCAGATACTATGTGTAACGTTTGCATATATGAATGGTCAATCATTGCCTTGATGCAAAATATATTGTTAGAGATCACTTAATCATATATTTCCATCACCAAAATATTTCAAACAAAGAGATTCTAGGAAAATACATGATGTGAGATCACATAGGCAAAGTAATTGATGTGATTTGACAGAAGAATCCTATGCCTAATATCAATCTTATGAAAGAAATATTAATCTATCATTAAAAGGTGGATCTGTAATGGTAAGAGGAGAAGCCAAAAGAAAGACATGACTGTGAATGTTTGAAAGCTATGTTTAAATCCATGGCCTACTTCATTGGCTTTGTTGCTCCTTTGGGCTCAAAATGTAAATTCTACGCTTCCTGAATACTACAGTAAATGTAGTATTTGACTTCGTAGAATAAGTAAAATCTGATACTCATGGTTCCAAGCCACATATATGCAAGGAGCATCTCCCTTGAATGAAAATAAGAGCATTTGACTAAAAGTGAAAAATTGATGAGTGCTAAAGGCCTTAGACTTTGGTTTGTGACAATCTTGCTTAGAGTTGCTTGAAAGTTAGACCAGTTTTATAATTGGTTGACATCCATAATCACATAGGCATGATTCCCAACAACTGATTGAACTTTGCATTATTGTAACATTCCCCTGCATATGGCTCAAAGATGCTTGAATCAATGGCTATAATGAGGTCCACAATACAAATGTAAATCACAACTAACAATATTTGTTTGCCAAACCAAAATGGTCATGCAATTGAAAGTTTGCTAAAGCTGCCAACTAGGTATTCAAAGACTCTTTAACTCAATAAGTAAATATGCAACTCAACAAATGGATGGGATGCCTTAGTACTTGAAATGGTGATTTAAGTGAATAAAATTTTTCCACATAGTACTAGATCTATTGTTGAGAATGTACATGATTGGCCCCTTACATCACATTATATCACAAATTTTCAGATCTTAACACACTTACTCTAGGCTTACTAATCTCATATCAAGAAATACACTTACCATTTGAATGAACATCTCTAGAAACCAGTCTTTATTATCAATAACCTGCAAGATAAGTTTTTGAAGTATAGGCTTGTATCCCTAGCTGCCCATTTGAATAATAGTGTTGTTTTCTCAGCATCTTTTCTAGTTGGAGCTCCCATACATTTGATTAATAGTGTTGTTTGCTTCAACATCTCTTCTAGTTGGAGCTCCCATATTATGAAACCAATGCTTAGATGCTTTTCAAATTGAGAACCATTAAACCAGCATGGTACAACATAACCTTGCTAAGCATTAGCACATCATCCTTGACACTTGATGTAAAGACAAGATACTTACAATGGTTCAAGCAGGCTTCTAGCCTTATAATGAACTTAGTCAACGAAGAATTCCATATCTTTGGTCAATGATAAGAGAGGAAGCTTCCTTGCATTGAAATTATAGGAGTTTCACTTGTGCAGTGGATCTAATGAGGAAATGCAACTGAAATGGAAAGCCATTTGTTTGAGGAGCTAGCTAGCATTTAAAAATGTTGTAGATTTACAATCTCAACACCAAGCTTGCAAATGATATATCTTACAAATATTATGCTAATATCAAGTGGCACTGCAACCTATGAAATTGTGAACTCAGCTATGCTTGGTATGTAAATCTCATTTGCATAAAATGACAATCCACCATGATGGTAGTTGAATCCCCTCATGAAGGTCTATTGAAATTCAACTTTAGACATATCTAATTTCCCTTACTTGCTACAGACTGGCACCCCTTCGACTTATATATTTCTACAAGTTTTAGCTTAGGAGGACATGCCAATCCTCAACCGGCTATGGGATATGAGGCATTTTCCAATTTGACACTAGAGTACCTAATCCTGAAAAATTGTCTGAGAGCACATCATATCTTTCCTAATATGATTTTTTCTTCAGGAAACAGTGTAGTCATCGAAGAGGAGATGGGCATGATATAATGGGTTCAAGGGAGGCCTTTGTGAGGTCATAATTAGAGGATATAACAGAGGAACCTCCTGCAGATTCAACACCAATTGAAGCTAATGGGAACAATGGCTCCGAGTTAGTAGCTCATGGAACAAAGTTGAATGCATTACAGTTATCAACCACTGAGTTTTACTAGGCCTAGAAAGTGTCCTTTGGACAGTCACATGGTTACCTTTGACTGGCCTTGAAATTCAAATATGTTTGGACAGTCACATGGTTACCTTTGACTGGCCTTGAAATTCAGATATGTTTGGACAGTCACATGGTTACCTTTGCTGGGTTTATCTTTTCCATTTGCTAGAAGTTGTTCTCGACATACTAAGACTTGGCTCTTCACACACAAATTTGATAAACTCGTCATTAGCTCTAATCTTTTATATGACTAGACTAGCTAATTTTTGGCCTCAAGTTTAAACAAATTCTAGTAATAGTAATAGTTTCAGGAATCTATTCCATTTGGAGCATATTTTCCAAGAATATAACATTAAAATGTCTAATACCCAGCTGGAAGAATGGGAAATTGTTCTATGAGAAGTCATTTTTAGACGCCTAGCCAAGGATCTTTAACTTACATTACACTTGAAATATGAGTTCTACTTGGAATACTTTTAGGAGCAGTGTTAGGCCTAATGAAGGATAACAAGGGTCTAGCGATGTATAGGAGGCTAGTGAGATATAAACGCTCAGAAACCTAGTCAAATCTCTAGGAAACACTTAGAAAATCTACAAATAGAAGGTACGAAAGACCATGAGACAAAAGCAACATATGAAATACCATGACACAAAAGTATTATAAGACTACTGAAATTTGTACCTGAAAGTAAAAGATTGCCAAGAGTTGTCCACTAGTTGCATTTTGATCATGAAGACCTGCATAAATGATAAAAGACAAGAAAATTATATCATTTTGCAATGTATCTGCTGAGCCCTATCCTTCTGTGGTTTGTGTAATTTGTGTGCCCTCATGTACCATACTCCTGGTACGTCGCTGAACAGGGCGTGGAGGCTGCTGCGAACGGGAAAGAACTGCAACAACGAAAAGACCATTTTTCTTAGGTTGAAAATTGATTCAAATCACTATTTCATTGTTTCGATAAACATTACAATATTGTTTTTTACCTGTTTGTCTATCTGTGAAGGTCGGTGTTCTAACTGCTTCAGTCGTTTGTTCCTCTTCCAGTTCATCCTTGTGAGCTACATGCTCTTCCATTTAAAGAATGAAATATGTAAGTATACGTAAAAAAATAAATATCTATAATCAAAATACATATATATATTTATAAAACTCACTACCTGAATCCCTAGCCTGCTCCACATTATCATCCAACGGGTCCTCCCCAATATGAACTGGCATCCTCCCAGTACCGTTGGATTCACTGCTGTGGTTGCACTGTTGTTTCCAAACAAACATAAAAATATAGTTATTGGTCTACTGTGGGAAAATATGAAGCAAGAATATTTCAAATGTCCTTATTCATTCTATTTACCTGCATTCCCACAATTGGGTTGATTTGAGTCTACCCCAATATTTTTCTATGCTCAACCACACTTTCAAAACCATACTTGAAACCAACCTTGAGGTCTTCCTCGGTGGCGGCATCTGTGGACGTACTTCCCTGCAATATTGCAAAGAGAAGTTTATTATTAGAGAGGATGCAGCATATTATGTGCTAGTCTAAAAGGACTCAAGAACTCAAAGTTCAATACTGTTCAATATGCTTAAAAACAATGAAAACTATTCTAAGAAAACTATGAATTTAATTAGCAGGAACAAATATCAAACCCCAACACTTGGTAAGATTTCGAAAATTTATAAAAAGTAATATTGCAAATTCTTACGATTCGGTGCCTTAGTTTTCTATAGCCACCCTGGCCCAGTTTATGCTGGCCAACCTTATGCATTCTGGCCTTGGTTGCCTTGGAGGTGTCAAGCAACCTGTTTATGAAATTTATGACATATGTTAAATGTATGATTTGTTGCTTGACACAAAACATAAAATAAAATTGAGCATATCGCAATAGTATAATTATACGTCATGTACCTTGCTTTATCAGTCCATGGTTGTTTTCCTTGATTTCTTAACAAAATAAATTTGGCATCAGCCATAAGTGCCTTCCACTCTTGCTCTGGTACCATGGGAGGGCGCTCATGCTTGGGGTTATCTGCCAGTTTTCCCCGATATTGGGCCCTAGTATATTTCAAACCATCTCCAGCTAACTTTAAAACCACTTTCTTGTTGAAAGTGTCACCGAACAAGTAAATCGTGTGTCTAATCAATTCATCTTTTAAATTGCTGTTTTGTTTTTACCACCCTGTGTGAATGGTGGGCCCAAACAGCTCCAATGCTTTGTCATTTAAGTGTCTGTAGAAGACATTATTGCCTGCATAAACATTTACAGCTTAATTTACAATATTTTCAGAATATGTCCATTTCAATTTAATGAAAAAAATTGATGAAAACAATTAAAAAATACCTGCCATCTTTTGTATTTTCATAGGAACACATGCTTCATCGACTAGAAACGTCACATCTAGTGATCCAGTGCTTTTGACTCGTGCTGGTCCAAGAAAAGTTTCCTGGCCATCTACAGTAGGTTCATCTCATAATGCCAAAATTGTTAATCCATGTTTAAGTGTGAAAATATGCATCTGAGTGTGTTGATGTAAGTGTTGAAACCATGCTACAATGCTGCCAAAAAGGTGTTGGATGATGGGCCATTTTGGTTCCCATCAACTTCTCTCTATTGTGCATCCTTAAATTGAAGATGGACATTATTCTGGTCATGAAATGTTTTGTACCTATTTTGCATCTGATCCTGAATATCCTTGATTTTGTCTTGTCCTTTTGAGCATGAGAAGTAGTGGGCATAGGTAGGGAAATTAGGTTCTCACAGGGAGTAGGAATATGAAATACATAAAACCCTCAAAACTGGAGTATCCCCATAGATGCATGAGTGGCTCTATTATAATAGATACATATAACATTTTTGTTAATATTGGAAAAAAGGTTGTCTACTGAAAACTATGGTCAGGGTTATTATTGTTGTGTCTTAGTGAAGATGGTGGATTTTATAGGTACTGAGGCTGCGCCACTGCCTCAGCAGTGTTCTTGTATTCAATGGTATTTCAGTATATGGAAAAGCATCTCAAATAGTATATACTATATAACATATCTTAGAGCAAGGTATAGAGAATCCTTATGTTTAAATGAGCTAGATTTGTGAAGTTCCATCCAATTTTTTCTGTATTCATCAATAGTTAACATAATGAGATGCCTTACAATAGTAACTGGGTGAGGAAGGATTCAATCACCTCTTAACAGATAAAGAACTAGAAGTATGGGTTGTTGTTTACAACGTAGTATCTAAATTTATTAGAGGCTTTTAATTACCAAACTGCAAGATTGGATAGTTAGTATCCTCAAATCGACACCCAAGATTGTTTGTGCCTTTTCTTCATTTTGTTTATATGATGTGAATAGGGTTGTAGGGTAATATCATTGTGCATTACTATGGGGTATTGCTCATTGGTTGAAATAAGAAAAAAAAGAGGGATAATAATATCAGGTAAAAAACCCAACACCTTCCCTTCAACTTCTATCCAGCTTCTGTGGTGTCCATCCAAAGTAAAAAAACCAACACCTTCCCTTCAAATTCTATCCAACTTCTGTGGTGTCCATCCGATGGAAAGTGGGAATTGTATAGTGAAGGGTTGATTTTATGAGAAGTGATGTGAAATGGAGACTACTAGGTATGCTCAAAAGGATATAGTGTGGAGAGCACAAGAATGCGAGAGCTCGTGCATAAAAATTATGCAATTTCTCTGCTATTTGAAGCATTCCTGGCATGGCTAGATGATAAATGATGCTTGGAAGAGACAAACCAGTTCTTCTTATGCTAGAAAAAGGTATCCCCTAAACTCAAACACTAATTGGAGAATGGTTAACAATTAATCTATAGAACTAAGTTTACAAAATACATACCTGGCCAGACATGTTCGATGCTCATGGATGAAATTGGAGGGTGATAGGAAGCCTGCAAATGCATTCACCCGGGCTTTCTTGAGCTCCTAGCCAAGGGGAGAAACTCTCTCCAGCTCCCAGAAACTGTGAAGCCAACGCGTTCGGGGCCTGCAAATTGCATGGTTGGAAGAAATTGTGAGGACCTGGAAATGCGTTCACCTGGGCTTTCTCGAGCTCCTAGCTAAGGGGAGCAACTCTCTCTAGCTCCCAGAAACCGTGAAGCCAACACGTTCGGGGCCTGCAAATTGGAGGGTTGGACGAAATTGTGAGGAGCTGCAAATGCGTTCGGGGGTTGTGAGGGATGAAATTGGAGGGCGGAAAAACTTGGATGAAATCACACATGTAAAATCACACTTGAATCAAAAGTATGATATCATGTTAACATGGCCAATAAACCAAAAATGGAATTGATAGAAAAACAAATGAAGATAAAATTCTTAAATACAAAGTCCACCAAAATCAAAATCCCACAAAAATACAAAATTTCACTAAAGGACAACATTTTGGAAGACCAAAAGTTTGAGAAATTTATTTATTTAATTTTATGTAATTTAAATAAGCTCAAGTATCACTTGGAATGTGGAAGGAAAATGGCCATGGAACTTGAGCTATAAATTTTAAACTCTGCCCATGTAAAATGGATTTTTCCTTTTCACTCTTCTCATGAAAAATTTCATGGAGATGAATAAAAGGGAAGTTTATTGTGACTGACAAAGTGCATTTGATGTTATGTGATTATATTCTTCTAAAAATCTCTCATTAAATTCTAATATTAACCTCGAATTCAATTCCTTTACAATTTAAATTTCTTTCTTGTTCATGGAACCTTGTAATGGTTCCCTCATCTCTGTAGATGTTGTGGAAATTGACTATGAATGAGGAATGCTCCACCCAAACTTAGGTGCAATATGTTCATAATCCTCTCAACACAGTTGCCACCTTGGAGATGGGTCTATGAATCCATCAGGGAGATGGGTTAATTCTCAGACTCCATAGGCTCATACATGAATAATACATACCAAACGAAATCCCTTTCTTCCCCAGAGCATAGCAAACAATATCAATAAATTAATTAATTTAATGATGGAATCCTTCTCCATGAGTAATGGAATGCCTTCTCCCAATGACTATATAAACTCTTTAGATCTTTCCGTGAAAACCTTTTATAAAAAAAATCATTAATCATGATAAAATTAAAGAATTAATCCCCATAACCAAGGTCCTAGGAAAAAGTTAATATTTAGAGAATATTTTTAGGGTCCAAGACATGGTTAAGCTACAATGTCATGACACCAACACTCTATTCTCCTCTCACACACCTTCCCCTCTCATGAATTTATAGTCCTCCATCTCTTCTCAATGTTCTTTCCCCATTTGTAGCTAGCTTCATATTTTATTACTAATTGTTTAGTTGCAATTACATATACTTGGCCCTCATCCATATCAAATTTACAATTATATTACAATATGGGGTCTTTAACATGAGTGTTACATTCTCCTACCCCTTAATTTCAATACCTTCCTTGATGTTAATTTATTTATGCATACATACCCCATGGCTTGTTGACTCTAGTTTCTTTTCCAAATATTTTGATTTTCTTTAGTAGCCTATAGTGACACTCTGCCTTATCTTGACCGTTGTAAAAAGTCAACAAAAGACGGTGCCGTCGCTATAGAGACGGTTAGGCGTGGATACAACGACGTCCAAGAGTTTAGGCGTGGATACAACAACGTCCAAGACTTTAGGTGTGGATACAGCAACGTCTAAGAGTCCAGGCGTGGATACAGCGACGGCTAGGCGTGGATACAGCGACGCCTCGTTCGTGTTACATCGGATTTTACACCAAAAAGTAAGAAACGTGGAAAAACTCCGTGGAAAAATCCGCGCTTTTGTACTAGTGATATATAAGAATCGATCATTCTTATTAATCAATCCATACCTTTGTCAAAATTTTCTCTCAAAGCTATGTTGGACATTATAATGGAAGAACATTATTTTTCTTTTTTATTATTATTAATTTATAAAACATCTTATTGGCCAGCCAACCGATGACATTTGAATTGTAAATTGTTCCCCCAGTTTTACCAGCGGGGGTTTTGAATTGAAAGGTGTTAATTAAACTTTATTTTTAATAATAATATTGTATTTTATTTTGAGTTATATTGTAAGCTTTTAATTTTTTTCTTAATAAGTTATAAAACAGATTTTTTTTGTTAGTACACTAGTCTAAATATGTTATAATTTGGAATTGTAGATAATAGGTATTAAAATTTCATAATCAAAAAAGGATTTTGAAAAAATTGAATCCATTTATGTATCAAACATACAAATTCAAAAAAGTAAAATAAATGCAATTCAACTAAAAATTATATAATAAAAAATTCATTTAAACTACTTTTCATCCCAAAGTATAAAACTATATATATTTTTTAATTCATCCCAAATGTGAAAATCTATATCCATGTAGTTTGATTTTTTTTAGAAAGATAAGAGGTATTTAAGTTATATAATTAGTTTTATGTCTTTAAACTTTAAGTAGGTTAATAGTATTTAAAATGTATATTTCAAATAGCACAAGGTGAAAATATGAATACGAAAACAATATTTATTTATTGTAAAATTTATTATGAAAATCATAATATATTCATAAGATAATCAATTTTAATTTTAATTTTTCAAAAATTATTTATAATGTATACTATTTTATGATATCAAGAAACAAAATAATTGGTTTTCATAACTTACCTTATTAAAAAACCTTATTCAGACATTTATTCCATGTCTCACAACTTAGCCTATTACAAAACCTTATTCAGACATTTATTCGATGTATAATCTTCCTTCTCAGTCATTGTTTTTGCTCTTGGATTCAAAGGTTTCTTTAGGAATTTCACTGAGAGACTGATTTTACAGAGAAAATGGGTAGAATCAGTGCAATCGAGAAGGAAAAGACAAAGCTAAGAGAACGAAACATGCAGGCTATAACTACCAAAATATTTGAGGGTCTCAAAAACATGGAGGATTCAATCTCCCTCCTTGCTTGGACATTAGTGAGGTTCTTCGAGCTTTGGCGGAAGAGGCTGGCTAGATTGTTGAATCGGGCGACACCACTTATAGAAACCAGGTATATACGAATATGATCTAGACAATGGTGAAGCAGGGTTTAGGGTTTAAGGTGTTTAGGTTTATCATTTGTACATAGATGGATTAGCTTGAATTGTAACTTTGTTGAAATTCAATTATGTGTTTGATTCAATTGCAAATTCAAATTCAAGCACTTGCCCTACTCTGACCTTGCTAGGACAATGGCAGAGAAGGGTTTATGGTTTATGGACAATGGCAGAGCATTTAGAAATTGTGACAAGTTGAGTTCCGAAAGAAGAAATATTGTAGGAAATGGGAAAAGGAACTAGTATCTTCTTCAACAATATTGTTGCATGATTGAAATTTCTAGGGCCGTGTTATTTCTTTTGCATATAGGTATTTTATTGAAAAAACAGAAAACATATCCAGATTATCATGCATTTGGAAACTATCAGACATTGAGTTCCAAAAGAATAAATACTCTAGGAAACGCAAAAAGGAAATGCTATCTTCAACAATATTTTATTTGTAAAAACTTGGAAGAAGCTAGTTTTCACGGAGTGTTGAAAAGTTTAGGGAATCTAATACATTTTATTTAGGAAAGTATGCCAACAACTATAGGGTTTGAACCATTCCTGTTTATAGCCCCATCTAGGGTCTTAAACCCTTCCTTGACTCTTTGATTTGAGGTGGAACTGCGAGGTGCTGAGGTGTTGGATCCAGTTATGAGAGCCAATAGATTGAAATGCTAACTACCTGCTAGTGAATCTAGGTCTGTGTGTAACTTATTTCCAACAAATCCAGGTCTGTTTGTTGGATCAACCATTCCAAATGCACATTTAGTTCCTTAAGGATCTTTAGCAGTAACCTTACTTGTACACTCAGGGAAATGGATAGAATGAGTCATGTATTTCGATCTGGGAGAGGATCCAGGGAATGAATCGAAACTGAAACTCTCATTATACCAATATATGGTGGGTGGTCTTTTGTGGAGGTTGGAAGATATAGATAATTTATCAATAAGGCTAGGGAGGTTAGAGTAGGTTAGGTTAGGGATAACCTTACTGATTTTGTCGCTATAAAAAGTGGTTTTATAATAGAATTTGCATAAATAAAATAATAAATTAAAGCTAGGAAAAAAGGAAAATTAATAGGGAGATTTTTACTCTTAATTTATAAGCAGTATTTTCAGCAGAATTGTCACATCTTTCCATATTAATGGAGTCTCATGTAGGAGCATCGCTTTAGCACTGAACAATATCGAATATCGAGGACATACATTTTAAAATTTCCATCTACAAAGAACACTAAGTTCTGTCAGGTTTTAAAACACTTCATTTCTTATTCATTAGGAGCTATCCATCCCTTATTGCAACTTTAGAAGTCCGTAGAAAGATAAGATATGCCTTTGGAATATTTTATATGTTCGGAAACCTAGAAATCTAGCATTTGTATTGATTTTCATATGAGGATGGTTTCAGAAAATAGTTAAAATTCGCATTGGTTTTCAAGTGAGGATGGTTTCTTGTCATTTTTCTTGTTCATAATGTTTAATGCTTGATATAATAGATGCATTCCACTAACTTATAAAGTGATTTCTTTTACATTTTGTAGAAGTATGATGGCTTAGAAGTAATGAATTAAAGCAGTATGTTCACATTTCATAATTCATCATACTTAGATAAACTATCGTTGAGTTATTCTGGTTATTATCTTTATATTTGAGGAAGCATTTGAGACGATAGGGTGATGTTATCAATATTGGTTCCTTATGTCCATATAGATGTTGGTGATTTGTGAAAATAGTGCTAATAACAGCTCAAGTAATTTGAACAATCCATTTAGCGACATGCATATTCCCATTTCCACAATTTCTAAGTTGGTGGAAGTTCTCTTTATAAAATTTACTCAGATATGCCCTTCCTAACATTATGTGGATTTTAATTAATCATTTTCTAGAAAGTTACTTTCTCTATGTAGTATGTTGTCTTTTTCTTCCTGTAATTTACCTTAGATGTCCTTCCATGCCATTTTATCAATTCTTCACCTGAATTTTATTAATCCCTTACAACTTAATTGTTTCGGGGACTATAAATATATATTTCTTATGTTGAGTGTGTACTAGTTTTACTTGTCCTTTTTCATTTAGAAATTGAATTCTTGTGGTTTTACATTTAGGCAGTCACTGCAATGGTTCAACAAGCCATGCAATATATTGATGAGACACCTGATCTGGATACATGTGTTGACTTTATTAAAACAATGAATATTGTTTTAGTTGGGAAGGTGTGTGTGTTTATTCTTTCATTATACTATTTTTTCTAGAGTTGCAGCTCTTCATGTTGTCTGGATGCTATAATTTATCATTGATGATTACTTTAGATTTATTTTGAAATAGAAAGGGCCCGGTTGGTGAGGAAGCTTGCAAAAAACAAAGAGGAGTAGGGCTGTATTGTTGAGGATGTTGACTTAGTGAAAGAAGTTGTTGTATGTATCTAGCTCAAGTCTATGTGTCCCTTAGGAATAATTAAGAATTTAGTTTTTGTATTTTGATTGTTGCTTTACCTAGAAAAATGTTTGTTTATATCGTATGCCATTTACACATGTATCTGTTTAGTTGTGGGTAGGGTAGTTCTAGAAATATTTGTTCTATTGTAATTTTGTAATTTTTTTGGCTGCTAATTATGGATTTTTGATCGTTGAATTTTTGTGTTGTACGTGGATACTTTTGGAGCAATGGAAAATACACGAAAAATTGCATTCATCCTTGAACAAGTCAAATGATATATGCATTGTTGTTGTGGAGGAAGATGTTTTTATATGCACACTACTTTTAAAACTTAGGAATATGAAACCTTTTATTTAGTTAAAATGTACCTTTTTCATTTTAGTACTTATCATAATAATCCTAATAAAAATTTGCAGGTTCAAATTTGTTTGGATCGTAAAGATTACATGCGTGCTCAAATTATTTCTAGGAGGAACAACCCTAAAGGATTTGAAGTTGGTACATCGAAAGAGAAGAAAAAACAGAAAGAGGGGGATAATATGGTTGAAGAGGCTCCTTCTGATATACCTTTGCTTCTATAGTTGAATCACATATACTATGAACTGATGATTAGGTATCCCAAACTTACTGACTGTTATATTTTGTGGATTTCCAATCCAGAGAGCTGAGACATTTCAAAATAAATCATTTGTCACTTGTAGCAACATTTAAGAATTATTCTTATTTAATATACTAAATCTTTTACGCCATTCCTTCTTGTTTGGAACAAAAACGAGGCAGTGGAAATGTCCTCAAATAATTGACTTTTTCCCTGAGGTCATGGCCCCATGGTTTATGTGGTAGTGTTATAATCTTCTTTACTGTTCAACATGCTTCTTTTGTTGCATACCCTTGTTCCAACACTATATAAGAAGAGGCAGTTATATGCGTAGGACTCTTATACACATAATACCTTAAGTTTAAAAAGCTTATTCAATAAATAATTATCCTCTTTGATAAATAATGTATCTTTCTCAGCATGCTAGCAACTTATCTATGACTAGATTTGTCTTGTCTATGGTTGTTCTGAAAACCATGGTTAAACATTTCATCTCATTTTGAGGTGCTTTACCCTTGGAACATCGAAAAAATTGCCATGCATGTCTCCATTGGCATAGTTGATAATAGTCATGACTCATTATGCATATTGTTTCAACTATATCAGTAATTTAGTGTAGTTTCCAGCTTTAATTTGTAGCAACATTTCCATGTTAAGCTGTAAAAACGTTGGATTGTTTTTTAGCTTGGTTGAATTAATCTTCCTTCTCATTCAAAATAATTTCCTGTTTCAATGATAAAATATGTTTTAAATTTTTATTTTTTATTTTTAGCTGTTTAATCTATAAGGGAATTGTGGATGCAACTTCTTCGCTATATTCTTTATCTCCTAATATACATTGTAGAGTGGTATTCTATATTGCACTCATTTTTTGGCATGTGAAGGGGGAACGTCTAGATAGTTTTGGGGGACAAGTAGTAGCTACCTCCAAATTTCTAGGGGATTTCTAGGGTACACGAACCTACCAAACATGAGAGTTATAACTGGTGATTTTATAATCCCATCTACAAAAACAAATTAATTGTATTCAGACACATACTACAATAAAAGTTTTTGTAGTCTAAATATTTAACCAGTGGCGGAATATTTTTTTTCGAGGATCAGCACCACACGGGTGTTGATTTGAATAGGGGGCATCCAAACATAATTGAACCCATTGATGGATGTCTCCCAATTCCTCTTTGGGGTGGGGAAGGGTTCTCGTTCTACATTAGTAATAATTCATCTTGGTTTGCAGGCGTGATATAGACCATTCTTTCTATTGAACCTCTTACACAAAAGTATCTTACTGTTCAAAAATTATTTGTTGCTGATATTTAATCTGTTTGTTACAACAAATTGCATATAATTGGATTGCATCATTGTAAGCTTTAGTTAGAACATTCTTTTTTGAAATCTCTTTGCTTTGAACAATTTGATTTATATTGTCAGAATTGTATTGAACATTCCCTATTTATTAGCACATATGAGAATTTTTAGTTACGCCATGATGGCCTTGGTGTTCTATTAATGCCCAATACTGGTATGAAAACCAATCGTTCTCAGTTCTTTATTACTTTTGCAGCAACACCTCATCTTGATGGGTATATACTTGATTCCATATCTTGAATGTCATTTATGATTTTTTGTATTCACCTGAGTTTTTCTAAGCAAATTTACATGTTGGTTCTAATCGACATATTTTCTCTTTATCCATGAATCATGAGTGTGACCATATGAAAATTTCGTATTTTAGAAATACAAGATTCCTTTACCTTGAAATAATCAGTTATTTTCTTTGGGTGTTAGACACTGGCGTATTTTTACCAAATATGGCCTTTTAAATTCTGATAATTTTTTGTAGGAAGTTCTCTTCATTCCAATTTAGTTTGTTTATATGCTACTAAGGGGGTGAGGCTAACATTTTCCTAACTAATGTGGATATCTTTCCTATTCCCATATCTACTTTCTTTTTAACTTTCATATCATTAATGTCCCTTTTCTTATTATCTGCAACAAGCATGTCCTTTGGAAGAGTTGTTGAGGGAATAGATGTAATGAAAAAAATTTAGTGGTTATCAACTGCATATCAAGGCATACCTATTGTTCTATTTAATATTTATAATTTATATTGACATGAAAAGAGAATGGTATAGTTGCAGTTGATGAAAATACATTTATCTTTTAAGTTTTAAGAATCATGATATGCCATTGTTGAATACTTAATAGACGATAAATGTTATAATTCTTTGACTGATATCTTGAACGTAATTTGTAGAAATGGTTTTATTTTATTCCTTTCAAATATGAAAATTTGGATTTATCTATAGATAAAAAGAAAGGAAAGAAACAGAAGGCTACAAAAGAAGCAGTGTCAAGTGATTATAGCCAAAAAATGCATAAAAAGAAAAAGCATAGGAAGGTGCATAAGGACCAAAAAAAGAGGAGGCGACGTCATTATTACTCTGATTCAGATACCTCATCAAACACTAATTTAGATTTAGACACTTTTGATAGTGAGTTTGACTCAAAATATTCATCATGATATGATACTAGCACTTCAAGTGAAGTTGATAGGGTGAGAAGAAAGAAGAAATCATCAAGAAGAAACATGCATTGACATACAAAATGACAGAGGGACAAGCAAAGAGGGAAAAGACATGGAAAAAAATTGAAGAGATTAAGACAGAAGTATAAGTGGTATGGATTCTTTATTCATTGACCTAGGAATACGAAATGCAGTCTCATGTCTTATATACATAATTCATTTTTTCTAATAGCGTTTGAAGAATTGTTTTCGAACTGGAGGATCTCAGATAGTGAATATAATAGTGGAAGTGATAGTATGAGTGAGACCAAAAGTGAGAGTGATAGTGACAGTGATGTTGGTAAGAAAAGTGTGAAATCAAAGACACACTCTTGTGCAGTTGAGAAGCCTCAACTTTCTGGTAAGTGGTAGTTCATTACTGACTTTATGTTTAGCTTCCAACTTGTCATCAAGCATTTTGTGTAAGTGATAAAAATGATGATGTTGGGTTTGATAATTTTGTTTTACTGGAATACAATGGTCACACTTTAACCAAGGTTCTATTCTCCAATTTTTTTTAAGGTATCATATGTGAAATTTGAAGAAAATAAAATTAAAATTTTAATGGGACCCATTAAAAATGGTGGTACCTCTTGGAAAACTCGTTCTTCTGTGATGCCACTTTGCCTATGGTTCCACGTACCATAAAGTAATTTTTTTCTAGCTTCCAATACCCGTGCTTTAGGATTAATGGATCTTTTATATCATAGTATACTATTTGTGAAAGGTTTAATTTCATGGCTCTTAAATCTTAGTTTATCTTTTGCTGAAAATTTCAGTAGTAAAGGTGGTTTTATTATCTCTCAAAATTAGAATGTAATCTAGGTCCTAGTAGGAATTTTAATTGCATCTCATGAAATTTGAAATCATTGTGCTAAATATGTTCATGTTAATTGATTTTGAAAATATTTTATTAACGAGGACTTATATCAAAAATCATCTAATTACGGTTTTTTTTCATTCCAACAAAAATAATTGCATTACCAATGGAAGAAACTCTATACAAGCAAGGAATTGAGGAAGAGAAAGGAATTGTGGTTCAATATATTGTGGAAGAAGGAAAATTAGTGAAAGAGAATGAGGAAAAAACAAAAGAGATGGATGTTGTAGAGGTTAAGGAACACATGATTCCATATTCTCGATCTCCTCACAGTGATTCCCCTAGTAGTTCTAGGTCAGTTTTCCTTTCTCCTTTTATTGAAATGATCTATGAATGTCATGGAAGTGTTATTAAGGTCTATCATTTTTTTATGATATTATCTTTCCATTCTTCAGTATATATATTATTTCATATACGTTTGTGTTGTATAATTGTATGATGTGCACTTTGTTGTATTGTTAATTTAATAAATGGAATTTTCTCTCTAAGGAGTCCCAGAAGGATCCCTCGAAATTTTTTGAGAAGAATCCCTAAAAGAAGCTTGAGAAGAAGCCCTAGAAGGAGCTTGAGAAGAAACCAAAGTGAGAATCCTAGGATAATCTCAAGCAAGAACCTAAGTAAAAGTCCATGAAGGCTATTGAGTAGAAGTCCTTGAATGATTTTGAGTAGGAGAATCTGAAGCAGGAGCTTAAGTAGAAGTCCCAGAAGGATATTGAGTAGAAGTCCTCGAATTATTTTGAGCAGGAGCCCAATTTTGATTACTCGCAGGGTTGCAAGTAGGAGCCCAAGCCGCAAGGCTTTAAGTAGGATCCCATGTGTGATTGCTCACAAGACTGTAAGCAGGATTCTATGAAGGAGTTTGAGTAGGCATTCATGACAAAAACCTAGCTCAAAGTCCTTTGAAAATTCAAAGAAGGCCTCCAAGAAGAAGAATGTCAAGAGGATCAAGTCGTAGTCCTGTTGTTGATAAGTGTACGTAGTTCCCCATCCTAATCAAAGTCATACTACTGCAAGAAGTACTATCCCATAGGGCACACCTAAACGTGTGAGAAGAGGTTGTGGATTCAGCGAGTGTTACTCTTATGCTCGACGTTATCATACACTATCTCCATATCACTCTCCTCGAAGGTGTCATCCCCTGAGTGAAAGGAATATTCCTGAAAGGGACATGTTTGTACACTTTCATAAAACCTCATTAAATTTCCAAAGTTGGAAGGAATTTATAATATAATAATTTTATTTTGATGTGGTAGATATTCAAGTTATAACAGTTATTCTGAGCACTCACCACCAAGAAATTACAGAAACCCACCAAGCAGCATGACTTTTCTAAGGTTAGAAAGAATTATATTTGTTGGAGTGCTTGAAGAAATATGTTCTGAATATGCTTTTGGGAACAACTTTTATAATATTTTTTCAAGGATATATTTTGTTGCATTATTGTCTGCATTTTCCTTAAATAAGGCATTGTCTCAAAGTTATGTTCACCGGAAATATTTGACCTCTTAGGATGCTTGCTTTAACACAAGTACAAGAGGAGTAGCAGTCGAAGATAGGGTATTTTTTAAGGATTCTAATATTATACTTAAGTATAGTATTCTAGGCAATTGTTTTGGATTTTAAAAAAATGTGTATAGATAGGTAGGCGAATATTAAATATGAAACGTAAAATTAACACTAAAATATGTAACTTTTGGAGAATATTACGATAAAAATATATATATTTTATGTAATATAGGTGATATTCGACACTAAATAGCGAATTTATTTTTTGAAAAAAACCCAAAAAATAGCCAATTGGAAAAAAATTGCCACTAAAAATTACCCTAGGACTCGAAGCTTGATTTATATCCCTATAGCTTATCAAAACTAGAGAAGAAATCGAAGTCTCGGCCACAGTCGTAGTCCTATAGATGAGTGCCTTGTCATGATTATAGTTTGTTAAGTATATCTGATTCTATTCCTTCTCCCAGAGTTTCATATCATGCCTAGTTTCCAAATAAAAATATAAAAAGACAGCCTCATCCTATACTTTATGGCCCCATGAATATGCTTATAGCCAATGATGTTGGGGATCATGTATATCTCCTAGTGCAAGCACTAGAACATCACCCTAGGAAGCGAATAAACATTATGAATTGGCATCACAATATATCGTAACCGTTTGTCCTTGTGGATACTCATTAGCTTGATGGAAGAAGGGGATTTTCTCATCACATGGTGGATAGGATCCTTGTGAAGCAACAACTATTAGGTTGATCATGGTCTTTTGATTCTCCTTACCGTTCCACTTATACATGGCTCTAGGATGATCATGCTTATCTACCATATCGTTGGCATTCATTCTAAGATAATTGTTGTTTATAGGTCTCATATAGTGGTACACTTATGGTTTCTAGGGAATAGTGATTTTCGCAACCCCATTAAGCCTAATTCTTGAGTTTTGTTCAAAATTACTTGAAACGGTTTATGGATTTCATAACTTGCTGATCATATATTGTGAAATTATACAATCTATCATCCTTTTTCGACCATTAGATACTCAAATTTGTGCATTGATCATTTTTACCATTATAGAGGACTCTTTAAGTTAGGTTCCCAAATTCTTAAAGGGTGTTAGCTCAATGTAAGAGTTCCAACCTTACAAGAAGGAGGTTGGTGGTTCGATTCCTCCATGCCCTAATGATATCATAATATTGGTTAAAAAAAAACTAAATTAGTAACCCAATAATAAGATATAAGTGACCAAACAATGAGAGATAAGTGACCAAAGGAAATGACCAAATTTTTTATATAAAATCACTAAAAACAACTAAATTAGTGACAAAAAAATAAGAGATGAAAAACTAGGCATTAAAAAGGATGAAACACATGGCGCTAATGATGAATAAAAAAATGGCATTGATATGGTAACAAAATAAGACGTGAAACTAGGCATTAAAAAGGATGCAACACGTGGCGCTAATGATGAATCCAAAAATGACGTTGTTATGGTAGCAGAATAAGATGTTACATTGGATCCAAAACATGGTGCTACATAGGAAACAAAATATGGTGCAACAATAGAAGAAATAATTGATGTCATTTTGGTAGCAAAACAAGATGCAAAGAAAGGAAGAAAAATTTGGTGCAAATTTGGAAGCAAAAATTGGCACATATTTAGAAGTAAAACATGGTGCAAAATTCGATGCTAAAGTGGTAGAAAAAATGGATGCAATATTGGCTGCTAATTTGGATGCTAACATGGTGTTATTAAGGATGCAAATATGGCACTAACGAGGATGTCATTTAAGAAGAAAAACAAGACACTCGCCAAGAAGCAAAATAAGATGTTATTTAGGAAGGAAACCTTGACGTTATTTAGGAAGGAAATTTGGACGCTATTCTGGAAGCAAAAAAATATACGCTATTTTGGACGTCATAAAGGATGCTATCTAGGAAGCAAAAAAAGACATTTTTTCATACGCTTTAGGTTTTGTCCATGACGCATCCCATTTATCATCTAGTTTGACCACTAAATGTAAAAACGAATTACACTAAAAAGGGACGCTAATTCCATGATTTATTGTAGTGGAGATAGATCACTTTTAATATTCTTACCAAATAAATTAAAGTAAATGTAGCAATTACTCAACAAGTTTCATATTCTTTTGTTAAGCTTTAATATCTACTAACATGAAGGCTTATTTTAAAAGCAAAGTTGAAGTGAGATAATAATTGATAAGTTGTTGGCTTATTTAAAAGCTAAGTTGGAAATGATTAAGTCTCATTATTAAAGGATGTTTTTTTTAATAAGTCGAGGTTCATTATCTAAGAAAATTGAAAATATGTTCTTGTTGAAGAGATGAGAGCTCTTTTCATTATAGCTAACATAATAACTAAGTGTTTTCTTTTTCTAAAAAAAAATAAAAATAGACTTCGGTAAAGCTTGGTAGAACCAAATTTCACTTAAGAGTCAAGAGAACTTAATTATCGTAGTTATTGAAAAGTAATTAATTTCCTTGACAAGATTTGAGTTTGTGGTTATAAACAATCATTAGCTAAGCTCCATCTAGATAGGTGGTGTACTCAAACTGGGAGAATTTTTGTGAAGAATTTATTTTAAATTTATGTCCTAGTGGAATCATTCCCAGCTCGAGGATGGCCTCTCGATAGTGAAATATATGGAAGACAAAGAATCAAATGGTTGGCTGGAAATTCGAAGCCAAGTCCTCAGTCATTGTATGTTTAGTATTCTATGTAAAACCTTCTTAAGGTTTTGTAGTGCTCAAGAAATTATTGAACGAAATTTAATGAAAGAAATATGCTATTGGAATGTCATTCAATAAACTAGTTTGTATTATGATTGGAAATAAAAGAAAACAAATAATGTACTAATAAAATGAAGATTGCGTTACTAGGCACTTAACCTCTTTAAAATTAAAAATAGATTCAGTAGCTTAGAGAGTGTTGAAGAAGGTGTTAATTATTTCCATGCTCATGCATTTACATAGTGGTATATAGTTAACCATTAAGGTGAAATTCTAAGTGTGAAGATCTAGTCAACTCATACTTCTTCCATACGAAAGATATCTTAATAACTGACGAAATTGTGGAAGTAGTTATTGGTTTCAAATCCTTATTCATTGCATACAGGCATTGTGCAAGTTTGTGGAAATATTTTATATAGATATAAAGTCATGATAATCTGACCCATTTGTGTTGTGTTGGGGTAAATTTATTATGCACCAATGGTTGTGAATTAATGGTTGTGTGTAATTAATGATCAAGCTAAATATAATAGTTTAACTTCTTAAACAAATGAACAAAGGATATGTACTTGATGTTAAACATAAGGAAAATACACTTTCATATTTTTAGAAAGGTAAAATCATTTATGGTTGACACTTGTTAAGATTATAGTGGACTTATATTGGACTTATAGTGGAGCTTTGGTTTAACCATTTTATGATATCAAAAATTCATTGAAACTAACACATTTGAATGTTGAGGTGAAGTAAAAAAACAAAAATAATATTACCCCATTTCCCTAAAGAATTACTTTAGTATTTCGGGCATGTTACACATTCCCCACTTGGTTATCAAATATTTTAAAAATTGTGGTTGTGCTATTATTTAATAAAGATGATATGTTTTAATCAATGTTGTATTCTTTCTATTTATATGACATTCCTATCCTAAAAATACAATAAATTTAAAACTTAATGTATTCACATTTATATTTTAGTTAAACATATAATTTAACAATGAAAACAAAATATTAAATTACAAAACTATCAAAATATAATAAACATAACAATATGATACTAGCATCACTTTCACTTAAACAAAAAAAACATTTATACCAATAACAAATTACCCCTATTTCTTCATTAATAATAATAATAATTATTATTATTTAGTGTTATCAAATCTTATCAACTTAAAACAACCATCTAACTATTATAATTAAATAATATAAACATATACATACAACCATCCATGTCATGTTTATTCAATGCTCATTACCTAAGATTACATCCCTTTTCATTTACTCTTATTAGCTAAATATGTTAAAGGTTTTTTTATTATAATTCAAAAGAAGAAATTGTTTGTTTATTATTCATGTTGAATATTATATCACATCATAATTCATAAAAATTTTAATTATGAAAACTTTATTTACAATAATAATTATTATTATTTAATGTTGTCAAATCTAACCAACTTATAACAACTATTTTATTATTACAAGAAAATAGTGCAAATATATACTACAATCCTCCATAGCAAATAATGGAAAAATATACTACAATCCTCCATAGTATGTGTATTCAATACTCATTTCCTAAAATTAGATTTCTATTCACCCTCTATTATTACCTTGTATTTTAATGTTTTTTGATAATAATAATAAAAGAATAAAAAATTGTTTATTTATTATCCACATTAAATACTATATCACACCATAATTCATAAATTTCAATAAATTGAATAATAATACTAAATAAGAAAGAAACTTAAAATGGAATAATAATATTAGAAAACAAAAAAAACAATCAATCTTGAATATATAAAAGAAAGTTATTTTAACACCAACAATTATCATTTAAAATATGAATGTAACCTTTACATGCAAAATGAAAAAAAACATCAATATGATCATTTACAACATAACGTAATAATCATAAGTAAAGCTTACCTTATAAACAATAGTAATAATCTTCCACTTACAATAAACATGCACCATGGTTTATTACACTTAAAATGAAAAAAAAACATTAATATAATCATTAACAACATAAGCTAATAACCATAAGTAAATCTTAGCTTATAAACAATAAGCAATAGTAATAGTCTTCCACCTACAATGAACATGCACAATGGCTTATTACAATTAACAGCATTAATATTTACCCACATTTGATTGCAATTTGCTATGAAGGTGAATGCCATCGAACATACAAGGTGAAAATATATGAAAAATGTCTCTTATTAATTTGAAAGCTATATTAAAAATTGGTTTGGTTTAATAATGAACATATATTTTATAATTTATTATCACGTCATAACTTATGCATCACAGCCTCTCACTATTCATCAAACTAAATTTACACTTGTTTGAAAACCTTTTTAAGTATTCATTACTCAATAGTAAAAAAATATCCTCTTACCTTTAAAGCACATAACAATCATGATTAAACAACATGACCGACATGATGGAGTTCTATGTTCCCTTTTTCAATTTTGAGGTTGTTAATATAAATAAATTAGCCAGAAAATAAATTAGTGATTTAGTGTCTAATAAATTAGCCAACATGGGAAATGTCAGCACATGCCATATTTTCGTTGGACTTGTCAATTCGTCCGTCTCCCGTTCGAATATCGTGTGATTGTCGATTTGTTGGACTCATGACTTCAAAATGAAAAAGTGGGAACTGGGAACCGAACACAATATCGATTGGGTAGGTGATGGCGTATATGTAGGTAATAGCCTATATGTGCGAGAGAATTTTATGTATGAAAGCTAAAAAGTGTCCAAATTCTATTAGGTAGGTAAGGGAAGATATGTGCCGGTGGCATTTAAAGGTGCCACAAAGTTATAATTTTTCTTTTTAACTTCAAAATGGAAAAGTGAAGACTGAAGACCATAAGGTGGTGGTTAATGGAAGAGACGTGTCTACTAGCTTCATTCTGTGAAAGTTTAGTGCTCTGATCATATGAAAGTTAAAAGAACGTGTAAATTAAATTTTTTTATTACATATCTGTTATCAATAAAATTTGAACCAAATGAGGAGTAAAACAGCGTTCCTTTAAACCATGTGTTCTACACCTGATTAACAAATTCAAAATTTGAATATTTAATAAAATTTACTTTCTATTTTTCTTTTAAATTTAAATTGAGTATTTTTCAAATAAATTTTATAATTAAAATTTCTATGAAGAATACAATATAGCAAAACGTTGATGAAAAGAAATCTAATTTATACCGTTATACATGATTCCATATTTAAGGTATACTTTATTGCATATTGAAAGCCTTTGGAGGCCAAGAAGGAGAAACATTCTTATCATGGGCCATCGACCAGGTGGTTGGTAAAGTGCTCATGTGTTAATAATCGAACACGGGCGCTTGTATGAAACGGGTGTCTGAGTTTTGAGTTTTGCGTTCTCTTAGAACCGGAGCAGGAGAAAATGAGGTACACCCAAGGACAAGGGGTAATTAGCGAAGACATTCCCTCAATTCCCTCTAAACGAATGCTGAAAAAAAGTTTTTGGTCACGCGAAGAAGATGAGAAACTCGCTAATTACATCAGGAATAACGGCAACCTTGGCGGCTGGAGTTATGTTGCCAAGCAGGCTGGTAAGTACCCTTGTCTGCTCTTAAATTTCTTCATCTTTTACTCTATTCTATTCAATTATAAGCAATGCAATGCCCGTGCATTCAGGTCTACATAGATGCGGAAAGAGCTGCAGGTTGAGATGGATTAACTACTTACGCCCTGGACTTAAACGTGGGCCATTTTCATATCAGGAAGAGAGGTTGATTATACGCTTACAATCCATTTTTGGAAACAGGTTTTGTTTTTCTCCAATATTACATAACCTTTCTAATCTAATTTATTTCTGTCTATGTTGCATTCCTGCCTCGATAAAGATATAGAAAACTTCTTTATTGTAGTTTTATGTTCTATAGATGTATAAATGCCCTCGTGCCATATTATTTTGTCAATTAGATAATGGCCATTGTGTTAATGATAAGCAATTGGATGCTACCTTTGGTAGGTGGTCTCTAATCGCTGCACAATTGCCGGGACGCACAGACAACGAGCTAAAGAACTACTGGAAATCTTGCATCAAGAAGAAACTCAATCTAAAACACAACCTATCAGCTGGCTCATCCTCCTCCCAGTCCAACTTCACCGATACCAAATCTCACATCCCGACGCAATCTAATAGCAATTTAGTGTCTGTTCAATATGCTCATGATGTTCTTACGTCGTCTCAGTCTTCCCAGAAGTACTTGGATGGTATCCCTGAAGGATCCCAGGCACCTAATAAGGCCTTCAATATACTAAACAGCTGTAAAAATCCGTTGTGTGTTCAGGGCGTAATGGAATTAAAACATAAGCAAGTACATGATCAAACTGATCATGAGTTTTCAGTTGATACAGACCTCACCAACGGCCAGGGAATTTGTTACCCCAACCTGTGGACTAATGCTAGTTCTATCCATATCCATGAGAGCTTCTCTAACCCTGCAGCTTTTATATCTCCAAGCCTCCATGCAAAATCATCGACATGCTGTAGTACTACACTAGCAACTCATGAGACGCCTTGCTTTCCAGATATTTCTCAGCTTGGTTCGACTGGAATCAACATCCCTGCTCTTATAATTGAAAGTGACTCATCGAAAGTAAAATTAGAGAATGATGAAAATCATATAACCTGCATCGACTATTCAAATGAAACGGATAGCTCTGATATCGTCGATCCAGGAGCTTATACCAGTCATGAGGAGAATTTCAATGATAGTCTAAATTATTTGAGTTATGACATAAACTTGCAGGGTGTCCCAGCATATATTGATATTAGCTATCTCTTGCCTCCTATCAAGGAAGCGATGAAAGCAAATCCATTTCCTACATTAATCGGACGACGGGGAGCAAATGGATTGTTCGAAACTGAGACCGAGTGCCGAGCTGAAGACGGGCAAGTTACAACTCGAGCGCAGGATGATATGTACAACAGCCATCCTTGCCATCCTTCCGTCTCTTCTGCTGTGGATCAAATGGATTTTACTTGAATCAAGCGATCAGTACATTTTTTCTCATACTGCATTGTACTGATAGCTTTGCGTACTCATGTATTATGACGTATGTACTAATAACATTTGCTTTGCAAAATCGGCTAACGGCTGAGCGGGGCAAACCTAACGACAGGTAAAAAAAAACCTAAAAATGATATTATAATTTTTTAATGCAATCATTAGAATGTAGGTGGAGTTATAAATGTTATGGTTTCGATCTCTCTTTTCTAATAGTTCAGAGAGTAATTGCGGCAAAACGCCATGCGTCCATGGTAAACGCGATTCATGGTACAAGCTTGTAGAATACAATATTCTATGCTATAATGTTGTATTTAATGAAGTTTTTATGCTATACTATTGTTTTTGATGACGTCAAGCGTCAATGGTGAACGCGATACTGTATTTGGTGATGCCAAGCGTCAATGCTAATGCTCCTTAATGTTAAAATAGAATATTGAAAATAAATAGTGGATAATACAAGTGTATTGTGAAGATTGATTTTGAGGGTGTATTAAAAATCAAAATAAACAATTATAAAAGAATGAAAATAAATGAATGGATAACGTAGTAGTAATGTATGGATAATTCATAGGTGATTAATTGATAACCAACAAGTCATGACATATAACTAGAAAAATGTATGATAAAAAAAAATAGAAAATGAGGATTAAAAACATACTTCCAAATTGTCTTCCATTCCATAACTATGTCTAAAACATTTGATCCCTATTGAGTTGATCCAGCCACAAACTATGTGTGTTTGCTAGTTTATGTTATAAATGGAAAGTTTTATGTCATATTTATTGTATTTATTTTAGGTGTACTTTAAATATTTTAAGTTTTTTTTTTAGCATATTTTTCATCTTATTTTGTTAGAAGTTTTGTTGAAAAACTTAAAAAAAAAATTAGACATATATATATATATATTGCATAATTTAGGTATAAAATGTTATTAAAAGATGTTAAATCCATTTATCGATTCAAGAACACAAGTTAAACACTCTCTAATTTGAATTTAAAAAAATACCACATTCGTAACAAAACCTTCAGTAAAGTCTACTCCTTTATTTTATATATTTAATAAAGTGAAAATTATTATAAGAGATTAAAATTTGGCATTTATTATTTATGTAGTTATTTTTTAATTTTGCATTATGCATTTTGATTGATATATATCCTAAATTTTTCTAATTAAAAATGTAGGATTAGTTAAAAAATAAATAAATTAAATAAAATGTTGGCTTATAAATTATAATATAAATTTATAAAAAAATTAAATTATTATAAATCTATTTTAAACTTAGATTTATCAATTATCCATAAAAATCCAATTTTTTTTTAGGTGTAATGTTTTTATTAACTTATAAAAAAATTTACAATCCAATCAATGAATCAGATGTCTTTCTATATATTATATATTAATGAGATAAATCTATTCTAATTTTTACATTTAAATTGTTTTTATTAAGAAATATTAAACCTATACTTTTACATAAACATCAATTAAATCAACATCATCGCATTTTATCAACAAAATTCCACATTATATGCATTGCTCGTTTTAAAAAAATAACTCATTTCACATCTCGTACATTAATCTCGAGTGCCTTTCGGTGACGGCAAAACAATAACGTTAACCAAACAATTGAGTTACTTAAAGGGAGAAGCAGTGAAAACGTGGTAGCATTATGTTACTTTGTTGCAATGATTCCAAAAATATTTTAAGTCCCACTCTGCGGAGTTCATGTAACAAAAACAATTCTATGTTTTGTCTCTAAAGATAAATGTTGTACCATTATGTCTCTAAAGCTTTGAAGGGTGTTCACGATGCTTGTAGTAAAAGAAAAGTAGAAGCAAAAGGTTGCAAATGAAAGTAAAAATCAGTTTCCTTTTTCAGATAAAAAAACATATCACTCGTGCTATAAAGTTGGACCATTTCCCTCCAAATGAATGACTAAGCCCAACATCTCCTATTAAATCACCATCAATCTCGTATGTCGTTTTAAAAATAAATTAGATGACAAACATCATAATCATACATATTTTGTATCAATCTTCCTAGGTCATTTTAGAGAAAAAATATCAAAACAACCAATTAATTAGCTAATGACAAAATTATATAGATCCAAATGTATAACTAATTAATTTGATAAATTAGACAAAACAAAAACCACCTAATGAACTACTCCACTAAGCATCATCGAAGTGGTTGACTTCCATAAATTGGCTGACATCAAATACATATAAATTTATATGATAAAAACAAGTTTTTCTATTTGATACTTTAAAACATCAAAATATGCTCTCTTTCTTCTCAAGTTCTTGATTAGAAAGAACAAAAATATTTATGAAAAAACATAATTTACTATAATGGTGGAAGTTTTGTTTTAAATTATGTAGTAAATTATGAAAAAACCTAAAAAAATATATTAGTAAAACCAAAAAATTAACATATAGAATTAAAGCAAAATAAACTTTCAACTCAAAGCACACAAACATTAACTTTGCTAAGCACAACCTAAAATTGTAATTCAAATTTCTTCCACAAATCAATTTTTAACTTTTTTACTCAAACATCAATATCATGAAGCACAATAAACCATTTATTGATTAGAAATGCCATAAATGTGCAAAACAAACTCTCAACTCAAAACTTGTAAAACACAAAATGAAATTATAAATCAAATATCTTAATCTAAATACTCAAACATCAACAATAACTAGAATTCCATTAGAAATTTCTTAATTTTATTATATTCATCATAACTTTGTATCAAGTATAAACAACTAACCCATTAGACATGTAGTAAAGTGACCTTAGTGGGTTTCCCTGGGATCTAGCTTAACATTCGGAATTATTACACTCAAAACCATATTTGTGTATTAGAAACCATAGCTTAACATTGGTAAGTACTACACTAAAGAGCATATTTGGGGATTAGAAGTAGTTAGGATGACCACAATACAAGTGGGATAACTATTATGGTGGGATTGAGGTCATAAAGGTTATAGATTGAATGGTTGTCACTCTCTTTAAATTTTTTTTAGGTGGGTATTTTCACTTAGCACAATCTTGTTTAGGATAAAAATGAAAAGAAATAATAGCAAGGACATATATATATATATATATAATACTTCATTCATAACATTAAATTTATTTTTCAATTTTTAATATTGATTTTCCTATTAGTACTTGATTAAAAAAATTAAAAGTCATAAGGGAATTTATGATTTGTGTACCTCATTTCTATATCAAATAAAACATGATCGGCTACTTAGTCCATGCCTTGATTAAAAACTTAGAAAATATGATTTCATTCATGCGAGCTAGTTATTTCAGTTCAAGGAAATTGAGGTAAGGATAGAATTAGCTATTGTAGCATATGCTAGAGTTGTTTTAGATGGAAGCATGGATGATAATGCTCAAGCATGATAGAATGAATGCGTAGAAAAACTATAGAAAGAAATGCATGGCCCATAGAAACCCTAGTGATGTATACAAGAACATCATGTTGTGTTAAATCAACTGCATTCCTTGTGACATGCACTACAAGAAAAAGAATATTTTAGCCTCACATTAGCAGCACTATTTGTAAAGGATTTGGGAAATCCTCAATTTTCAAATAGTTGTGCAAAAGAGGTGATAATGTTGGGATACACAAGTGGTGCTAATATTTATGGTGTAAAATTCATGGTGTTTCTAAAAAAATGATTTTGATGTTAAATGAATTTGTGGTATTCCATGATGTATGGTGAAAACCACCAAAGCCAATCCTACGTGGATCTAGATTTTGTTGTGAAAACCACCAAAACCAATCGTAAGTGGATATAGTTTTTATGGTGCAAAAAAACAATATAATAATTTTTTTTATTGTTTAAATGTAATATCCCAAAATTTGATCTAACAGTAATGGGCCTAAGTCCCATTGCAGATGATGTTGCTTTGATGTTTATGTTTTGTATATTGGGCATATGACCCCACTGCACATGATTATGATGATTTGTTAGATATATTAGGCGTAATATAATGCATATGTTTTATTTAGCATGTATGTGATTGTATATGTTGGGTATGGAGCTTGATGGACAAGAGTACTATCTTAGGATGATATACTAACTATATTATGTGATTTACCTTAAAATACATATACTAAGATGATTATTGTTATAGAAGGTGAAGAAAACTGATTGCATGCTTGAGTTCTATAATCTGTTGGGAGTGGACCCTGAAGAAATGTATGATTGATGAGATTTTGTGTTGAGCCTGAGCTCTTGAGCACATGCGTGATTTGATTTTTGTGTTGAGCATGAGATCTGGAGCACATGAGTGTTTTGATGTTTGTGTTGAGTGCCAGGTCCAGAGAACATGAGTTATGCAATGTTTTGTTGAGTGTAAGTTATGATGCACATGAAAGATAAGAATTGAAAGTGTTGGGAATAAGCCGTGGAGCATTCCAAATTGATGTTGACCATAAGCTATGGAACATCGGATCCTCGTCCATTGTATGTCTAGGTGTATTATACAAGTACATCCTAACATTATTGTTTATCGAAAGGCTATGGAATTACACTAAGTGTAACTCCCAGTTTTAGCATTGAGTATGCGCTCTGAATAATGTTAGGAGTTACTGAAAATTAATTGTGTTGAGTGAAAATGAATCTGATAAACATTGACCTCATATTACTTATTTTTAAGTTGATTAAATGAAATTTTGAATTTCTGCTTCTCATCAAGTACTAAAGAAATACCAGGATATACGAGGTAATCCAACATGCAAGGATGTTTAGAGCTTCCTAACTTAGTTGACCAACTGTACCTGAAGACATTGATAAAAAGAAATAAGCTAATGAAAGTACTATGTAATTGGGATCCTGCTATATGATGCCTAAATAAATATTAACAATACTATATGTATATATATAGTTTATATATGTATGGACAAAAGGGAAAGTACATATATTAAATATGAGGAACTAATAATAAATATAATGATTAATAAAGAATCAATATGTTATTACTCACTAAAGGTAATTAAATAAATACTTAATCCTAAAGAGTCAAATTAGGAACTAGTAAAATAGTTCCGAAGTTAACGTTATATAAATATTAATCGCACATAACTCAATAAAAGATTATTTCAAGAAAATAAACGATTCTTGGTCTAACTGAAGTTTAATACCCATTTTCCCTAAAGATTGTCTATAAAGAGCCAAGCCAAAAAGGCTTGGGGATCTTATTCTATTCTTTCTTCTGAATAATTTTGGAGAGGATTCCAAAAGAAAAGCAATCTCGTTAAGAGCCTGAGATTCCATATAGGAGAAGCCTTATTTTTAGAAAATCTAGACTACTTGCATGTTGGAACCATCTCAGGGGGATCCAGAGTAAAGCCAAGAATAGTTCTGGGTCATGGTTGGGTGCAACATGGTAGTTCCCAAGTTATTCGGTTGACAGATCTGAGGTCATAGTTATCTAAGTTCCTTTTAAGTCTGTGTGTTTAAGTGTGTAGGATTCTAACCATTAATAAATTGTAAATTGTAGGTATGAGGTTCTACCTACTCTAGTTCGTATAGATTTTACTATGTCATGTTTATAATATTGATATGGAAATATGCATATTTAATAAATGCTTCGGCTGGATTTTCCATTAGTTTAAATTATTGAAACTCAGTTTGAATTATTTCTATATAATTTCTAGAGTTAAATTTTATATTACAGATAAATTCATTTGTTTAAGTTAAACTCAACTCTTATTTCCTAGATAGGAATTTATAGTTTAAATTCTCTTAGTTGTAATTTAAACATATCTAGAAAGTTTTAAATATCAAACATGGGAACTTAGGTTAAAACCCTAGTTACTAGATAGATTAAAGTTAAACCAAAGATTTCACAATTCTAGGTAAAGCAAACCCTGGTACTAATTAAAACTAAATAAACTCATTCTTTCCTTGAAACTAAAACATTCTATGAACTTTGCATCAAAATATTTAAATAAACCATTCATAATTACAAATATACAGACCATAGATCAAATCTATGAACTCATTAATTTAAACCGTGCCCAAAACCTTTAAAAAAAACTAATAAACTATAGATTTAAAGAAACAAACCAACCATAGATAAAATGTCTTAAACCTCAAACAAATCGAGAATGTTAGAAGATGTTTACAGCAAAAATGTTTTTCTTTACATCTCATAAATTATTCGTAAACATCAATACTTATACCAAATAGTGAATTAAATAAACGTTGTAATCCATAATATGAAAAGAAAACACAACTATCAAATTTAACCAAACATGGAGGACGAGAGCCTAAACAAGAATCACAAATAAAATTAATAAAACATAACCATACACCCAATCTTTATCACACCAAGCTCAACATCGAATCCTATAAAGGATTGACTGCAGGACTTTATATTCATTTAATAAATGACAAATCAAATGCTATCAGTCAATTGAAAACTATTTATAGTTTTAATAAAACATATAAATAGAGGAATTCCCATTGGCTCACGTTAAGGGAAAGCCATTGACCATTACCATAGAATCATGTAAACAAATCAAGGGTTTACAACCCTTAAATCACAGGTCCATCTACTTATCTACCAGCCCAAGATCGAATCATGTAGGCTCAAACAACAAAGCAACACACTGTGAATTATATACCAAGGGCTTTTCCTCCAAGGCTTCCCGTAAAGGTTTTCATTAACCAATTGTTTAAACAAATGATTAAACAAGAGCTACACTCACCACCATATGCGCAGTGAACATTTTAAAACCATAAATACATTCAAATAAGTAAACCCAGGCTATGTATCCACGCTAAGAGCCGAGCTTCATGCTTACAGACGCCAAACAGGGCCTAGTCATAGTATTAATAAACCAACAGATTCACATAAAAAAACACACTGCTACCATTATTAATACTTTACACAGTCAAATCATCATGAGATCCACTGCAACCAATGGCACTGTAAAATAATTTAAAACACATCATACAAAGAAAAACAATGTCATTACCAAAACCGAGTTTCCCATTAAGATTAAATAAAAGCAAAAGCACAATGTTACAAAATGATAATTTTATACACAGAGTCGAGCCAAGCTATTTAACGGTCTATACATATCCAAAAATTACATATGGAAGATCCATGAAAGGCTACAGAGTCACATATACCAATGCCAAGCTTTTTATCAAAACCCCAAATAATGAAATGACTCAACAATACATTTCCCTCAAACAAACTTGAATCCTCTGCTATAACACACAGGGAGTTTAAGGACATTTCCAAATTCAGGGATTACCTGAAAATTGGTTGTGCAATCAACCTATCGCACTACCCCAAGCCACATAGGGAATCCATGCCCTGTCACCTCCATAGACCCAAAACACTTCCATTAGAAGTATGCATTTGAAACCATAAACCAAACCAACATTACAATGTGGAGACAAACACTATTACATATGTGTTGAGAGAGTGTGCAAGTTTGTTGGTTGCGCAACATAAGAAGCATAGCTTGCACAAGGAGCGTGAGGCCACCCTCTCCACCACCATCGAAAACCAAACGAATGAACCAAAAACCTACACTATGTTTGAGGCATTTTTCTTGCGTTTCCCAAGGCTCATTAAATTCACCACCCTGTCCACAACTATCGTTTAGATAGAAACCCACTCTGCTGTAGTTTGGAATCACATCGAATGAACCATTTTTTACCACACCCCATCGCTTAAGTTTTAAACCCTCCATCTTCACGCTATTACACAATTCCGATGGCATATATTTATGCCATAAACATAAACCCATTATACCATATAGTTCAAACATATGTTATAATGCATCTAAGGTTTGAAAACATTAGCATATAGTTTATACAAATATTTTATAAACATGTATACATATAATCTCATAACCTTATTACCATAGTAGGTTTTTTGCAAAAAAGATGCAAGTATACGTGAATTTTCAGCAAAAACCTACATGTATACATGGATTTTCGCCAAAAAACTGCATGTATATGCAACTTTCAAAAAAAATCCAGGTGGACAACTCAGTTTCTCCGGTTCATAGACGTGCTGACAGAGGTTGTCATTCACGTAATCTTTGATTTATATTAATATAAATATATTTTCATGTCCAATGATGTGCATTTAAATGAATATTGAATCCATGGATGCTTTTAATTGCTTATACATTATTGATTATATATGCTAGAGTAGGTCTAACACCATTATATAGCATGCTTGTTTTGTTTGTTGATTGTTGAGAGGGCAAATTGTTAACAAAAGAAGGTTTGGAAAAGCTCAAGGGGGATCTACATCAACCATTCGGAATAAGGTATGTTTCGAGATCCTTTAGTGTTAGATTTTTTATTTCTCTTGCATATTGGGAAGGGATTGATTTCTGCGGTTACTCTGTCTATTGTGGTACACCCCAAGCCATAGGAAGTTTTCTCCATAATAGAATTGGTGACCATACTAGGGATGTTCCTTGTTTTTCTTTGGGGTTTGGGGGCACAATGTGCTTGATATTCTTGACTTGCTCTTTGTTTCTCCTTGTTTCTTTGTTTCATTTTATAGTATGTTCATCCATTGACACTCCCCTTTATTGGTTTGACCCTTGGCCTTCTTTTTACCACTGTCTTCTCTATATACACAGGTTTTTTGGTGAAAACTCGCGTACATACGTTGATTTTTGGCCAAAAGTCGCGTAGACATGCAGGTTTTTGTCCAAAATCCATGTATACATGGAGTTTTTTAGCAAAAAGTCATGTATATACACAAATTTTCTTTAAACAGTCATGTACATCCTCCCTTTTGGTGAGTTTGATGTTGTGAGAAGTTGCTGGGTGGGTTGTGAGTGTGGTTGGGTCTTCCTTAGTTTTGATGTTGTCTATTGGATGCTTCTTTTGTGACCATTTGCGGATCCAAGTCACTTATCTCCTGGCCTTCCATATGCCTCGAGATCACTCGGATTTGACCTTCCATTACCCTAGTGAAGCACTAGATAAGGAACCCTTTGGATACATTGAAGGGGGGAATTAAAGAGCAAGAAAACTATAGTCCATTTTTTCCACAGCTTGCTTATACTTGAGTCCACATCCCTTTCTCCCTTGGAGCACTTGGTGTTCTTTAAAATCAGAGGTAACCGATGCCCCCTAATGTGTGAGGTCAGAGGGGTGATATGATGGATGAAATACATTATAAGTCATCTGTTACAACTGATTTTACCACACATGGTAGATCACACATTTATGGCCTTCCTTGTCCCTCTGCAGACTCTTTGGACCCCATGGACCATTTTTGTACCTTTGATATTTCCAATATCATCCCTAAAAACACTCATTATTTGTTGTACGTGACTTTTAAACCCTTTCTCGCGTCTACACATGAATATAACTGTTAAACCTGTGTACATTGGGATGTGTGCAAAAGGCCAAATATGCTTGGAGTTTTCCTTGATGTGGATCTGAGTCACTTGTCTCTTGGCCTTCCATATGCCTCGAGATCGCTCGGATTTGACCTTCCATTACCCCACTGAAGCACTATATAAGGAACCCTTTGGATACATTGAATGGGGGAATTGAAGAGCAAGAAAACTATAGTCCATTGTTGCCATAACTTGCTTATACTCAAGTCTGCATCCCTTTGTCCCTTGGAGCACTTGGTGTTCTTCCCAAGCATACCTTTGCTTGTGAGATTGCTATCGAGAGATGGAGGATTCAGGTGGTGGAGGCCCAGGTGGAGGACTCAGTTTCTCCGGTTCGCAAACCTACCAACAGAGGTTGTCATTCATGTAATCTCTGATTTATATTAATAGAAATATCTTTTCCTTTCTAATGATGTACATTTAAATGAATATTGAATCCATGGATTCTTTTAATTGCTTATACATTATTGACTATATATGCTAGAGTAGGTCTAACACCATTATATAGCATGCTTGTCTTGTTTGGTTATTGTTGATAGGGTAAATTGTTAACACAAGCAGGATTGGAAAACCTCAATGGGGATCTACATCCACCATCTAGAATAAGGTATATTTCAAGATCCTTTAGTGTTAGATGTTTTATTTCTCTTGCATATTGCGAAGGGATTGATTTCTGTGGTTACTTTGTCTATTGTGGTACACCCCAAGCCATAGGAAGTTTTCTCTGTAACAGAATTGGCGACTATAATGGGGATGTTCCTTGTTTTTCTTTGGGTTTTGGGGGCACAATGTGCTTAATATTCCTGACTTGATATTTGTTTCTCCTTGTTTCTGTGTTGCCTTTTATAGTATGTTCATCCATTGACACTCCCCTTTATTGGTTTGACCCTTGGCCTGCTTTTTACCATTGTCTTCTCTGTATATGCATGTTTTTGGCCAAAAGTCGCATACATATGTGGATGTTTGGCCAAAATTCATGTATACATGCAGGTTTTTGGCCAAAATCCACATATACATGCATCATTTTGGCCAAAAGTCGCGTATATACACAGATGTTCTTTAAACAGTTCCGTACATCCTCCCTTTTGGTGACTTTGATATTGTGGGAAGTTGCTAGGTGGGTTGTGAGTGTGGTAGGGTCTTCCTTGGTTCTGATGTTGTCTGTTGGATGCTTCTTCTGTGACCAGAGACCATCTTTTCATTGATTTTTCTTTGAAAGTAGTTTTAGTCATTTATCCTTTTTGTTTTTCCATTAGTGCATTCTCTTTCTTATCTCGGTGTCTTGCTGGGCTTGTTTTTTATACTTGCTGCAGAGACTGAGACTTTCAGATGACTTTTATTGCATTTTTCATGCTTTTAAATTGAAAAATACAATGTAGTTGCACTCTTAGTTGCATATTAGATATGGATTTGAGGAGGTGCTTGCATTGGATTTCTTGGATGGGAGCTGTCTTTAGTATTTCATATAGGAAGGATTGCATTGGCATTCAGAAAGGAATATATAATTATTCATCTCATGTAGTGGCATACCCTTTTTCTCATTCTACAAGATTGCACTTGGCATTGCTTGTTAGGTGTGCACTTTTATTTCACTGCTGAGTCTTCATATCACTAGTTGCATGACCATTTCCCTTTGAGTAATTATAGCCATTAAAATCAACGCGTAATTTAAAATGAACTATACATTTTTCTTTTATATGGTTCACCAGCAAGAATAGGTTTTACGGTCTTGGAATAGTTCATTGTGAGTTAATTATCCAAGACCACTAAACAAAACAATTAGGTGTCTGTCCAAGTGAGAGAGAAATCCTTGATATAACTAGTGTTTCTTAGGATGATCCTCTTACACGGGAGTAAATCATGAGGTAGTGAAAATGATTGCGATTGGAATGACCCCTCGTCACTTTCTGTGAGTGTCGGAGATATTTGCAAGATTGTATTTGTATCTGGGGGCTCTTTCGAGAGTTTCAGGCCTTGCTACCCTACCCATATGGTCAATCCCTCCTACGACTATCCTCCTGAGCATTGATTATATTGAGGTGACCTTAGTTTCCTTACCTAGGTATCACAGGGGGTACTTGCAGAGGTTATTCTATAGGTGTCCTGGCCAAGTGGGGGTCGGACAACACAGTCGCTTGATGTGTTGAAGCTAAGGGCTGCTATAATTGGTTATGTACCTCTGCTTATAGTTTATGGGAGTTTTGAGCCTCTCCTAGGAGAGACATACCTGCTGCATTCAGGAGCTCACATATCCTCCCCTTGGTTTTCTTTTATTTTGGTTGTATATTTTCTTAGAAGTGTGCTCTTTGTGCGCTATTTGGCCTTTGGAATCACGGTTACTTGAGTATATTTATGCTCTCTTGAGTTAGGGTCCTTTTATTTTCGGCATGCCTGGTATCCTATCACCCGTCCTTGCTCCTAGTACGGACCGTAATGTTAGACTTGGGGGCATCACAACTCTTTAACATGCTCATAGATTTGGGAGTGGTCACATTCTGCCCTATACGCCATTTGTGGAAGATGTTGACTCCCTTCTCTCAGTCTTCACACCGATGGTCACCCTCATGAAGGTGGTAGTGGATGCATGAACGTTGGGTCTACACCTTACTTTCATTTTTATGTCCCATTGTTCATCGCATTGTTTCCTTTGGGTGTAGTTGTCATGATCATTATTCCCTATATCCTATAGTTTGGATTCTTTATTGACTATTTTGGGTTGCTTTGGACTAATATGGTTTTCATGTAGGGTCCAGTTTTTGTACACTCTCTCCGAGGTTTAGAACTGTTCGTTTATATCATAGGTATTATGTCTGAACTGGAATATAGGTTAGGATGTCACATCTATTTGCACTTATGCATTGCCTTATGATCATTCCATCTTAACCTTAGGTATGAACCCATTCCATGGTATCACAGAACCTTCACCTTACTGTTAGAAGTGGTACTATGTGGATGGTAGAGCTTTCCTATACATGGGTGTCCTTGTTAGCTCCGTTTTGCATTTGGTACCCATGTTTTGAGTCCTCTATTAGTTCTGGGAGTCCCTTTTAGTCCCTCCATGTCCTTGAGCAAGAGCTTCATCCTCCTCTTGAACTTTATGCTGGTCGTTTCCCCAAGACTCCCTTATATATGTTAGTTGTGATTGCATTATCATGAATTTCGCTTGCCTTATTGAGCCTTATGCCAGCTTCCCTGACTTTGATTATCAACCATATAGCCCGAGCTTGTCTCATTTCTAGCCAAGCAGAGCCATTTTATATATCTTTTGCAGCTTGATTCCCCATTTTTTATAGGGAGGGGACTTTCCCCCAAGTGTCGTTATCTTACACATGTTTTCTTGCATTAAGAATAGGTATGTTCCACTGCTTTGAACTAGTTTGTTATCCCCTTGACACTCATCTCCTCCTAGATTTGTAACTTTAAAGCACTTTTATTTTTCTTCAAGATTTTCAAAATATCTAAGAAAGTCCAAAAAAAATCAAAAAACCAAAAAGTTGGATAGGAAAAGATCTTATCTTTGGCAGCAGTTGAGTTGTGTCACCTTCGAACAGAGCACTATATATCACATCCATTGGTTGGGTTAGTAGTTTGACTTTAGGAGCTGTACTTGTATGTCTATGTTTATCTCCACTGGCTCGTTAAGCTTCCAATCCCTATGGAGCCTCTGTCAATGCCTCATGCATCGCAGAGATGTCCCAGTTTTGTATATTGAATCTATGATGCCTAAATTTAGTCACCATTCGCATTTATGCTCTTGTTCGAAGGAATTTGAAGTTTTATTCGGCCACTCCTCAGTTATCTTGACTTTGCATGTCAGCCATTCCCGGTGCTGTTACTGGTTTGTGCACATTATGATAGATTCCTTCCACATTATACAGCTTTCCTAAGTACCTCATGTTGGATGATGGGGGATGCCTTAATTCCCTCATTCTAGCAAATTCCATCCCATCGACTTCAAATCATTTATTCTGGGATAGGAGTCTAGAGTCATTTGAGTGCCTTGAGACTTACAGTCATCAGTGATAGGTTCTCTTGCCATTGACAGTTTTGGGAATACATCAATGTCCCATGATCGATGAATCCTTTCAAGTGTTCGACCTCAACACATTTATTCGCACTTGTTAGATTGGAATCTAGTACCTTGATTCTCATTTTCATTATCGGTGGGTCATCTTGCGTCTGTTAACGGTATACATCAATGATTGGTAATCAAACGATGGACTACTATGTTCAACCTCGACACCTCTATTCACATAGTAGGACATGTACTTGTAGTGGTTTTTGTAGAATACTTTCCAAATTGGTGGCATTTCTTATATGTTACCTCCTTGATCGTGCCAGTGCTCATGAGATTTCAGCTCTCATGACTTGATTTCAGTGTATGTTAGACATATTTAGCCATTATGGAGATCTTGATCCATTGTATATCTTCATGTTTCATGGAGATCTTGATCCTTTGTATATATTCATCATGGATATTCTGATCTATCTATATTGTACATGGCGATGACCACACATGTCATATTTTGTATCATGGCCATTTTACTCTTATGTATCTGGGACTACTATATGTATTTGCAGTCATATGCAGAGATATTTGTACTATACTATTGGATGTTTGGTTCTTCCACCCGGTTCTTCATCACTCCAATTCTAGGATGGAGTTATAATGTATTGCGTCCATCGTATCACCCCACTGACCTCATACATTAGGGGTTATCTGTTACAACTGATTTTACCACACATGGTAGATCACACATTTATGGCCTTCCCTATCTCTCTACAAACTGTTTGGACCCCATGGAGCATTTTTGTACCTTTTATATTTCCAAGATCATCCCTAAAAACACTCATTATTTGTTGTACGCGACTTTTAAACCCTTTCTCACATATACACGCAAAGATAACCCTTAAACCTGTGTACATCGGGATGTGTGCAAAAGACCAAATATTTTTGGAGTTTTCCTTGATGTGGATCCAAGTCACTTGTCTCCTGGCCTTCCATATGCCTCGATATCGCTCGGATTTGACCTTCCATTAGCCTAGTGAAGCACTATATAAAAAACCATTTGGATACACTGAAGGGGGGAATCGAAGAGCAAGAAGACTATAGTCCATTGTTGTCGTAGCTTGCTTATACTTGAGTCTACATCCCTTTGTCCCTTGGAGCACTTGGTGTTCTTTCCAATCTTTCCTTTGCTTGTGAGCTTGCTATCGAGAGATGGAGGATTGAGGTGGTGGAGGCTGAGGTGGAGGACTCAGTTTATTCAGTTCGCAGACGTGCTGACAGAGGTTGTCATTCATGTAATCTCTGATTTATATTAATAGAAATATCTTTTCCTATCCAATGATGTGAATTTAAATGAATATTGAATCCATGGATGCCTTTAATTACTTATATATTATTGATTATATATGCTAGAGTAGGTCTAACACGATTATATAGCATGCTTGTCTTGTTTGTTGATTCTTGAGGGGGAAAATTATTAACAAAAGAGGGATTAGAAAAGCTCAATGGGACACTACATCAACCATCCAGAATAAGGTATGTTTCGAGATCCTTTAGTGTTACATGTTTTATTTCTCTTGCATATTGGGAAGGGATTGATTACTGTGGTTACTCTATCTGTTGTGGTACACCCCAAGCCATCAGAAGTTTTCTTCATAACACACATGAATGTAGACTGAAAATTAATTGTCAATGTTGGTGACAACAAGGTTCATCAGGGATCATTCAAGTCAAAAAAAATAGTGTCATAAGGTTTATATTATATGTAATAGACTTGAATCCTTGTATTTGAGGTATATCTACCTCCGTCTCTCAGAAGTCGGTTGAGTAAATCTTCTTGAATCAGTAGATAGACCAACATTCTTAGAAGCTTTCTTATTTTGAGCACCAAATCTTTGCATGAGATTATTCTGGGTCTGATAGTCATAATACATGCTTCTAGAGGCTTTCTGCTTCATTTCCATCCATATGTCAATGGCATCACTTGTCCTTTTAGATCATGGAATTCCCTACAAGTCAAATCCCATCATATGGTTAGCAATATTTCATAATCAATGTATTAAAAAAATAATGTAGGAAACATTTTAGTCAATGATTCGACACAACCCATGGAAGGTAATTATTCAGATGCTTATGGTCTCCATTATAACATACCATCAAGAGTGTGTACTACTCCAGTATGTCATAAAGGAGTCCTCATCCTAGATGGGTTGTCATGTACACTCCAGTATGTTATAAAGGAGTCCTCATCATAGATGGGTTGTGCAACATGACAGGCTATTTGACTACCTGAATTTTAGGAATGTAGATATGTGTAACACATATTAAAAAAACCATATCTAAATCTAATCTACTAGAGCATGTAAAATCAAATACTTATCTTTTGTATTTTTGTGGGTGGGATCACACTATCAGGGTTCACTCGTCTTCATATGCTTGATGATCATCACAATCTGGATCTTCATAGAATTTCTTAGAAGAAGAACTCCAAACAATCATCCTTCCTTGGATCCTTGTGAGGAGGGTCTTCTTCTACATCAATTGAAGCTTCATGATTACTTTTGATTGAACTTCGACAACTACTGGCATAATGACTATATTTCTTGCACCTGTAGCGCTTTATCTGAGATAAGTCCTTCTTCTCTTGTTTCTTCTCATATAGCGGAGGATTTGATCTCATATCTTGGTGCCTGTGATTGTACTGATTCCTCTCCTTTCCTTTATTGGAATGAGATATGAACGCTTGATTTTCCTTAGGTTCAGTACCATGAATTCTTTGGCGTGTTGTGATTCTTGTTTCTTCTTGAGTTCATTCTTCCCATAGCTTATCAAATTTGGGAGATTTGGTTCTAACACTTATAGTTTGGATGAGATACTCCCAATATGGTGGGAGACCATTTAAGGTGTTCATGAGAAGATCCTTTTCTTCAAGATTGTCTCCACTAGACTTTAGTTTGTCCCAAAGCTCATTGATCCTCATGAAATATGACGCAATATTGTTGGTCTTCGTTGTCTTCATATTCGACAATTGATTCCTCAATGTGAGAGTCACATTGATGCTACTGTGTTCAAATATCTTCTTTAGGGTTTCGAACATCCTTATTTCCATCGAATTTTCTGAGATCTAAGGAACGAAGTGATCTATAACTGAGTCCACTAAAATCCTCTTTACTTTGGAATCATCCTTTCTCCAACAAGGTTTTTCTTCTTCGACTTCTAGTTCTAGGACCTTTGCCTTTACAAACTATAATAGATAATTTTATTCTAGTAGAAGAAGAAACCTAGACTTCCAGGGGATGAAATTGGAATCCCCTTCCAAACAATCTTCAACATTCATGTTGATCATCTTAACTGTAGATCTCGATCTCACACCCTAGCAAAGGCTAGGTCAAAAATGAAAGTTGGAGTTTTGGAAAACTAACTCCATGGATAAATGCACCCTAGAGAGGTGAGTTGAGTAGAGGTAGATTCATGCCAAAGCTGTGGAGAAAGTAGGTCAAAACTAGAAACCCTAATTTCTGATGCAGCTATAAAATTAGTTCAAAATTTAAAATTCTCAAAATTGAATTATTTCTTCAGCAAAAGATGTGCCCTCCTTAGAGAGAAATTCCCAAGGCTCTTTTTCTGCCAAAAATTTGAGCGAATACCTTGAAAGATGAAACCCTAGTTTTGACATATTGTCGATAGATTTCGGGAAATGGATTCTTCTAGTAATTCTCTGATGCCATCTTAGATTTTCTTAAAACTATAGCAATATATCTTAATTTAATTTATCGATAGGATCACTAGAAGGTAGACAAAGCACAGAACAATAACACAAGTATTTTTCACCTAGGAATCCCAATTCGGAGAAAACCCAACAACATTCATCTAGATATAATAATACTAGGATTAGAGTACAATGAAGAAAGAAAAGAAAAATATGGAAATGCTTTCCAAAGATTGAAACCCTGAAAATATTCTTCCTCTATAGGGTATGCAAACTTCTTTGAGTTATTACCTAACTGCACTCTACCAGAAACTATGCATTTCACTTGTGCTATTGCGCTGTTGTTGTGTGTAATAATGAGGAGGGGTGCCTCCTATTTATACATTTTTCCATCCCAGAAAGTAATTGGGAACGACTTCAATTGGGGAAGCAATATAATCATATATTTCATAATTTATATTTTATTATTTTATTGTTGGCTTTTCACCCCAAGGTTTACATTGTTCTTTCTAAGGTTTGTATGAATGATTAAAACAAGTTCAACTCTTGAAGGACGACAATACGAAAATATTCTAAAGTTGCACAAACTCCAATAAAACATACCAAAAAGGATGAGGTAAAATAAATTTGATGGAGTAACTTTCGCAGAATATTTCAGGATAAACACATGTCTGAGAAATTATTTGATAGGAAAGTGAAATAATTTCACAACTTAAGGGTGGGATCCATGACCATAGCTTCCTTCATTAACATATTTTTGGATCTGTTACATTATGTGCCATACATCAAGGATGAAAATGTGAAGATACAATAGTTTTTAGGATGTTTTCCTCCCAATTTTAGAGAGAGAATTGAGTTTGACATGCCTAAAACTATGGACACTACCCGACACAAAGTTAAGATTTGCTACGAGCATGGACAACTAAGTCCTGAAAAAATCAACAAAATTTGAGACAGGTCTAGAACCTTCTCGGACAACCGTAAACCCGGTTTCAACCCACCGCCTTACAAAAAATAGAACAACAGTTTCCCACCCAATAAGAAATTCAACAAGACACGTACAAAGCCAAATGTTCCTACACCAAATTCCATCTGAGCAGTAGCAAACAGAGGATCCAATGCTGCACCATTACAAATCAAATACTGGAAATTCCTAGGGCCCCATTATGCCAGAGATTGTAAAAACAAGACTAATGGAGTCTTGCACAATCTACAAGAAGACCCAACGATTGAGGACATAGCTAGCACACTGAGGATTTATTCAGCTTTGGATGGCCAACAAATAGACCATCAAGCTACTATGGTCAAAATAGAATGTAAGGTTTTGAAAACCTCTATTTCAATTTTAATTGATCCTGGTACTTGATAAAGCAATGTATCGCCTAAAATTGTTGAGACATGTAAACTAGAAAAGGTTAAACATGAGAAACTATGGCTGGTGCAATTAGTCAAGGGTACAAAATGAAGGGCTTCCAAAATAGTTAGATATTGTGAGGTGAACTAGAACGGTTTCCCTTCAAGAGTAGATTTGAATATTTTACCCTTAGGATCGTACAATGTACTTATCAACATGGACTGGTTGGAACAACACCATGTCATGCTCGATTCTCTAAACAAGTAAATATTTTGTACAGATGACCAAGCAAATTAGACTAAGATTCAAGGCATGCCTAAGAAGGTTTCCATTAAGCAGATATCTCCCTTACAAGCAAAGAAGTGCATTAGGAAAGGCTGAAAACTGTTTGTAGTAAACATCCAGGATGTAGAAGCTTGGAGAGAGAAACACATCGAGGACTTTCCAGTTCTTGTAGAATTTACAAATGCATTTCCCAAGGAAATACTAGGATTACCATCGAAGCAAGACTTAAATTTTTCCATAGAAATGAGACCAGGATTAGTTCTAGATTCAAAAGCCCCATACTGCATGAGCACACCAGAAATGGTGGAGATCAAGTTGCAGTTAGAAGAGCTTATTCAAAAGGGTTATATCCGACTGAGTGTGTCCCCTTTAGGAGCACCTATACTTTTCGTAAAGAAGAAGGATGATACAATGCAGATGTGCATCGATTACCGCCAATTTAACAAGATGACCATCAAGAACCATTACCCACTCCCTAGGATCAATGACTTGTTCAATCAAGTTGGATGAGACAAGATATTTTCAAATATCGACCTGTATTCCAGATACCATCAGGTACGGATCCACGATGAATATATACATAAAATGACCTTTTGAATGTGATATGATCACTATGAGTTTGTAGTAATTCCATTTGGGTTGACCAATGCACTCACAAATTTTATGTGCATGATGAAAAATATGGTCAGTAAATACCTGGATAAATTTGTATTGGTTTTTTAGATGAAATCCTAGTTTAATATAAGAGTAAATAGGAACATGAGGAGCATCTCCGCATAGTACTAAAGGTGTTATGGGAACACCAACTTTACGCTAAGTTCAGTAAATGTGATTTTTACAAACCACAAATATAGTACCTAGGTCACATCATCTATGAGAAGGGGATATCCATTGACCCTCAAAATATTAAATCCATAAAGGATTGGCCTACCCCTACCTGTGACACTGACATTAGGTAATTTTTTATATTAGCAGGTTACTACCGAAAGTTCATCGAGAAGTTTTCAAGAATTGCTTGTCCCATGTCTGCTTTACAAAAGAAGGAAAACACGTTCTTATGGATGACCAAGTGTGAGGAAATTTTCCAGAAGATTAAACATATTTTGACTACTGCACTGATACTATGAATTACGAATCTTGATAGGAATTTCATTGTTCGCATGGATGCAAGCAAGGAAGGACTCGAAGGAGTCATCTTGCAGAACGATTGCATGATCTGTTACGAGTTGCAAAAATTAAAAGAACATGAACAAAATTATCCCACCCATAATCTTGAGCTAACCGACATTATACATGCCTTGAAAATGTGGAGGCACTACCTCATAGGGAAGAAATTTCTTCTAAAGATAGACAATATGAGTCTGAAGTACTTATTTGACTAGCTAGATCTATATTCTAGGAAGGCCAGATGGTTGGCCTTCCTTAGTGAGTACCATTTTGAGTTAAAGCATATAAAGGGAAAGGAGAATAAAATTATCGATGCTTTAAGTCGACAAGCTCATATGGTATATGAGGTAACTTTAAGTCAAACCATTCCGGATTTGTACAAGAGGATCAGAACAAAAAATAGATTTGACCGTTTCTATGTTCAAATCCTTAAGAGGGTCCAAGAAAATAGGTTGTTTCATAAACAAAAAAAGTATAAGGTAGATGAGATCAGACTATTGTGTTCTAAATAAAGATTGTATGTCCTGGAAGGAGGGGACATCAGGTCGAGCATCCTCATGAAGTTCCATCAGAAACCCTACTTGGGGCATCCAGGATATCAAAAGATTATATCGGTAGTAAAGAAACACTTTTCTTGCCTAATTTAAAGGCTGACATAGCATTATTTATTGGAAAATGTCAAGAATGTCAGGTAGTCAAAGATGAGCACCAACATCCTTTAGGATTGCTGCAACGGTTACCCATTCCAGAATGAAAGTGGCAGGTCATTAGTATGGATTTTATTATTGTTCTACCAAAGAGAAGGAAGAAAAATGATTCCATATTTGTAGTAGTTGAAAAGTTATCTAAAGCGTAACACTTTATCCCAATGAAGTCAACCTACAAGGAAGTTCACATTGCCGACATATTCTTAAAGGAGATATTAAGATTGCATGGGATACCTAAGGCAATCATCTTGGATCAAGACATGAAGTTTACCGAAAACTTTTGGAGATCCTTATTCTCCGGATTAGAGACGTAGTTAAACTTTAGTACTTCTTACCACCCGCAGGCGGACGAAAAGATAGAACGGGTAAACCAGATTTTGGAAGACATGCTTAGGATGTATGTTATAAACAACCCCACCAAGTAGGAGGATTATCTACATCTCACATAATTTTTATATAACAACGGGTACCATACTTCCGCCAATATGAGTCCCTTCGAGGTACTCTATGGTCGGTATTGTAGATCACCAATTACTTGGGATAAACCAGTGGAATGACTCGTGCTAGGGCCTGATTTACTAAAATACTTGGAACAAATTGTCACCAAAATCCAACAGAACCTTAAATAAGAGCAAGATCGGCATAAGAGTTAAGCAGATAATAAAAGGAAATATAAATATTATCATATCGGCAAACATGTTTACGTAAAAGTAACGGCAAAGAGAAGCTCATTGATCTTGGGAAGGTGCAGAAAGTTGGCACCAAGATGTTGTGGACCCTTCAAGATACTGGCCAAGAGAGGGCCAATGGCTTATGAATAGCCTTACCTTCTCACATAAAGGTTCATAATGATTTCCATGCATCATTATTGAAGAAATATGTGTATGATACTAAACATGTTCTTGATTGGTCCTTGTTACAGATGGAACATAAGGGAGAGTTTGTACCCAAACCCCTTCATGTATTGAACAAGAGAAAACTACAGCTTAGGAGGCACACCATAGTTGAGCTGAAAGTGCAATGGAAGCACTTTGAGGCTGATGAAGCTACTTGGGAGAATGAATCCACCATGAGAGAGGCTTACCCCACCTTCTTTCATGACTTTATTCCTAGTCCCTAAAACACTAGAGAGGATGTTCTTCTAAGTGGGGAGGGATGTAATATCCCAAATTTGACCTAACACTAACGGTATAAGTCCCATTGCACATGATGTTGCTTTTATATTTATGTTCTTTATATTGGTCATAAAACCCCACTGCACATTAATATGATGATTTGTTAGATATATTAGGTGTAAGCCAATACATATGTTTTATTTAGCATGTATGTGATTGTATATGTTGGGCAAGGAGCCTGATGGACAAGAGTATTGTCGTAGGACGATATACTGACTTTATTATGTGATTTACCTTAAAATACATATACTGAGATGATTATTGTTATAGAATGTGCAGAAGACTGATTACACAATTGAGTTCTATAATGTGTTAGGCATTGACCCTGAAGCACATGATTGATGAGATTTTTTGTTGAGCACGAGCTCTGGAGAACATGAGTGATTTGATTTTTTGTGTTGAGTGCAAGATCTGGAGCACATGAGGGTTTTGATGTTTATATTCAATGACATCTCTGGATCACATGACTTATGAAATTATTGTGTTCAGCATAAGCTCTGAAGCACATGAAATATAAGAATTGGAAGTGTTGGGCATAATTCTTAGAGCATTCCAAATTGATGTTGAGCATAAGCTTTGGAACATTAGATCCTTGGTCATGGTATCACTAGTTGTATTATATGAATACATCCTAGAATTAGTGTTGATCAAAAGTCTCTGGAATTTCACTAAGTGTAACTCCCAGTTTTAGTGTTGAATATGGGCTCTGAATAACGCAAGGAGTTACTAAAAATTAATTGTGTTGAGTGAAAACGACTGTGATAAACACTGACCTCATCATACTTATTTTTATGTTGATTAAATGAAATTTTGAATTTATACTTCTCATCAAATACTGAAGAACTACTATGATATACGAGGTAATCCAACATGCAAGGAGGTTTAGAGCTGCCTAACTTAGTTGACGAACCCTACCTAAAGACCTTGATAAAAACAAATGATTATAAGGTAATGAAAG
>LPNX010657521.1:230087-311462 GCA_001517045.1 Pseudotsuga menziesii | reverse complement strand
TATGTATGTATATGTATGTATGTATGTATGTATGTATGGATAAAAGGGTAAGTAGATATATTAAATATGAGGAAATAATAATAACTATAATGGTTAATAAAGAATATATATGTTATTATTTACTAAAGGTAATTAAATAAATATTTAATCCTAAAGAGTCAAATTAGGAACTAGTAAAAGACTTCCTAAGTTAAATTTAAATAAATATTAATCACACATAACTCAATCAAAGATTATTTCAAGAAAATAAATGATTCTTGATCTAATTGAATTTTAATTGCCCTTTTCCCTAAAGATTGTCTATAAAGACCTAAGCCAAGAAAAGGCTTAGGGATCCCATTCTCTTCTATGTTCCTAATAATTTTGGAGAGGATTCCAAAAGAAAAGCAATCTCGTTCAGAGCCTGAGATTCCATATAGGAGAAGCCTTATTTTTAGAAAATCTAGACTACTTGCATGTTGGAACCATCTCAGGGGGATCCAGAGTAAAGCTAAGAATAGTTCTGGGTCATGGTTGGGTGCAACATGGTAGTTCCCAAGTTATTCGGTTGACAGATCTGAGGTCATAGTTATCTAAGTTCCTTTTAAGTCTGTGTGTTTAAGTGTGTAGGATTCTAACCATTAAGAAACTGTAAATTGCACGTATGAGGTTTTACCTACTCTAGTTGTTATAGATTTTTACTAAGTAGTGTTTATAATATTTATTTGGAAATATGCATATTGAATAAATGGTTCAACCATATTTTCCATTAGTTTAAATTATTGAAAATCAGTCTCAATTATTTCTATATAATTTCTAGAATTAAATTTCATATTACAGATAAATTCATTTGTTTAAGTTAAACTAAGCTCTTATTTCCTAGATAGGAATTTATAGTATAAATTATCTTAGTTGTAATTTAAACATATCTAGACAGTTTAAATATAAAACAAGGTAACATAGGTTAAAACCCTAGTTACTAGATAGATTAAAGCTAAACCAGAGATTTCACAAATTTAGGTAAAGAAAACCCTAATGTTAATTAAAACTAAATAGACTCATTCTTTCCTTGAAACTAAAACATTATATAAACTCTACATCAAAACATTTAAATAAACCATTCATAATTATAAATATACAAAGGAGAGATCAAATATCTGAACTCATTAATTTAAACCTTGCCCAAAACCTTTAAAAACAACTAATAAACTACATATTTAAAGAGACAAACCAACCAGAGCTCAAATGTCTTAAACCTCAAACAAATCGAGAATGCTGGAAGATTCCATATTTCCAGCAAAAATGCTTCTATACCCATCTCATAAATTATTCGTAAACATCAATACTTATACCAAATAGCACGTTAAATAAAAGTTGTAATCCATACTATGAAAAGAAAACAAAACTATCAAATTTAAGAAAACATGGAGGTCGAGAGACTAAACAAGAATCACAAATAAAATTAATAAAACATAAACATACACCCAATCTAGCCATCGAATCCTGTAAAGGATTGGCTGCAGGCCCTTATATTCATGTCATAAATTACAAATTAAACTCTATCAGTGAATTGAAAACCATTTATAGTTTTAATAAAATATAAAAACAAAGGAATTTTCAATGCTTTGCGTTAAGGGAAAACCATCGACTATTACTAAATAATCATGTAAAGGAATCAAGGGTTTACAACCCTAAAATCACAGGTCCATCTACTTATCTACTAGCACAGGATCAAATCCTGTAGGCTCAAACAACAAAGCAACACACTACAAATTATATACCAAGGGTTTCACCTCCAAGGCTACCTGTAAAGGTTTTCATTAACCAATTATATAAACAAATGATGAAACAAGAGCTACTCTAACTACCATATGCATAGTCAACATTTTAAAACCATAAATACATTCAAATAAGTAAACCTAGGCTCCATATCCATGCTACGAGCCGAGCTTCATGCTTACATATTCCAAACAAACTTAGCCATAATATTAATAAACCAACATATTCACATAAAAACCACACATTGTTACCATTATTCATACTTTACACAGTTGAATTATCATGAGTTCCATTGCAAGAAATGGAGCTGTAAAACCATTTAAAATGCATCATAAAAAGAAACACAGGGTTGTTACCCAAACAAAGTTTCCCATTTTAAGATTAAATAAAACACAAAACATAATGTTGCAAAACAATAATTTTATACACATAGCCAAGCCAATCTATTTAGCAGTTTATACATATCCAAAAATTACATACGGTAGACTCATGAAAGGATACACAGTCGCATATACGAATGCCAAGATTTTTATCCAAACACCAAACAGTGAAATGACTCAAGAGTACATTTCCCTCAACTAAACTCTAATCCTCTACTACAACACACATCAAGTGTAAGGCCATTTTTGAATTCAGGGCTTACCCCAAAGCCGATTGCACAAGAAACCTACAGCACTGCCCCAAGCCACATAGAGAATCCACATCGTGTAACTTGCACAAACCCAAAACACTGCCATCAGAAGTATGCATTCGAAACCATAAACCAAACCAACATTACAATGTGTAGACTAATGTTATTACTCACCTATCGAGAGAGCATTCAAGATTGTCGGTTGTGCGACATGAGAAGCATAAATTGCACCAGGAATGTGAGGCCACCCTCTCCACCACCATTGAAAACAAAACAAATGAACCAAAACCCTGCACAGTGCTTGAGGCATTCTTCTTGTGCTTCCCAAGTCTCATTAAATTCTCCACCCTACCCACCACTATCATTTAGATCAAAATCCACTCCACTATAGTTTTGAATCATGTTGAATGCACAGCTGTTTACCACATGCCATCGCTTCAGACTTAAACCCTCCATCTTCATGCTATTACAAACTTTCGATGGCATATAATTATGCCATAAACATAAACCTATTATATCATATAGTTCAAACATATAATATAATGCATCTAGGGTTTGAAAAATTTAGCATATAGTTTATACAAATATTTTATAAATATGCATACATATAATCTGATATCCTTATTACAATAGGATTTAGGTATAGTTTACGCTTAGGAATTTACTCCTCTCTTCACATATGTATGCACAGGAATAGTGTAGTGTAGATATAGCCTGCTATAGATGTAGGATTTTTTTATTACCACAATCATAAGACTGGATTTACCATTGAAAAAGTCTGCACAAGAAAATAGGAGTACGCATTAGTTCATGACAAACTAAGCAAACCCTATAGCGGTAGGAATCCTTACCTTTCCAAGTGGACCCTTAAGCGATATAACCCCACCACTCCACCCCTTGACATATAGAGGTAAGTCAGCCTCCTTATAATAAAAACATAAAAAAATTTAAAGACATGTAAATAAAAAGTAAAAAAGTAACATAACACAAGTGTCAACAATTGTCCGCAACTATCAGATAGGAGAAGTAAACTTACAAACATATCAAAGTAATAGAACAACATCATGTAAAACATCATCATCACATAGGAAAACACATAGAGGGAAATCAACGTACGACACTTAGGTTCAGTATACAATCAAATTTTATTCTGTAGAAGTTTTAAGGATGTCCTTGAAGTTTAGTACTTTATTAGCCTAAGAAAATTTTCTTTTATTTATGAATTTTAGGGACACTATAGTTTTATTATTTAAAATACTCAAACTTTTATATGGTGCAAAGAACCATAAATTAATACATGATGCAAAATAATATATATATATTCATATATATAAACACAAATTTATCTTCATCGAGTCATTGATGAAGCAAATGTTTATCCAGTATCTTATCCAATTTCTTCTCTTGATTCTGAAATAAATTCAGTTGTTGGTTATGCAACATTCCTTCTCGTTCTATAGTCCCTTCATTCCTTTTGTAAAACTATAAAACATGTATCACATATATCCCTATTCAATGTAGTGGTAAACTGAATATCGCCTCTATTATGGGCGTAAGAATTCTTGAAATAGTCATTTCTCGATTCGCTATCTTACCTGTAGCTCTTTCTCCGCTAGTTAATTGATTGCGAGACATGACAACTTTAGAAAGTTAGAATTTGGAGTTTTTCACTGCTTTTTTTTCCAGATATATATATATATATATATATATGTGTGTGGGGGGGGGGGGGGTGTGGAGGGTGGATGAGGTAAGAAGAAAGGCTTGATATTATAGTTATGATGATAGGAAGTTTAATGATGCGTTCCCATTCCTTGCATATTTCAGTAAGTCTAATGTATTTTTAGTATTTACCTTCTGGATTCATTATATACATTGTACAGATGCGTAAGCAATTAATAGAACTAATGACATTAATATATATAGATGATCGTATTTACAATTATGTTATGCTATTATTGTATGACATTTATGCCCCTTTGCGGAAATAGTCTAAAATGAATAAATCAATGTATGAAGAGTGAATAATCAATAATTGTTGAGTGGAATGTAGGTAGGAAAGTAATATTTGACCAGTGATAATTTTAAGAACACCCTCAAAATTTATATGTATCATAAATAGATGAATATCCCTAACATATAGGAAAATTCAAAGGTTATTTTATCAATAGTATAATATGTACATATATAATTGTTTTTAGCCAATATTTCATTATATTATAAAATCTTGTAAAATATTGGTGAACCTTTCAGTAAATTAGAATATATTGTAAACTATTGGCGAATATTTCACTGAATTATTAAATATTGTAAAAACTTGGTGAATTTTTCATTAAATTATAAAACCTTCTAATGTCTTCATGAATATTTTGTGGGAAAACTCAACTTTTGATTATGCAAATTATGAAGGTAATGCAATAGAAAAACACATACTATAGATTGACTCTCTCTCGACTCCTAGGCCCTCAAACGAGAAAATGCATGAACGAATAGAGGAGGGATTTATTTATACACTTCACAAGTAGTATTGGGTCACTCACAACTAGAGGTGTTGGTGAAACACAACTACAATAACTAGATTAAGGGAAAGTGGGGACTCCACTTTTTATTCCGTTCCTTAATGGTCCAATGGACATGCGGGGAACCAAATCTTGACATACCGACAAACTGATAGAATTGAACACTTTACACTATGGAGTGATTATGACACCCACCAACCATTATTACAACATGGAGTATTATCGAGACCCACAACCTTAATATAGTGTATGAATTTCCAATTATCTTATTTTCCAAATCTCCCACTTTTATAAGTTACCCTCTAAGAAAAATAACTCGCTTATCTGTCTATAGATACAAATGCCACTTTTTCCTTTCTTTTGTTGAAAATAAAAATATGAATTATTTCATTTGATTTATAATTTTTAGTGTTACTTAGAAACTTGAATGGTTATTAGAAATAAGAACATACACTAACAAGAATAGAAAGAACATTAATCCATCATCTCACATAGCATTAGAACTACTATGTTAAAGACTACTTTTATCAGATAAACTAAGGAGGTGTTTGTATCCATCTCCTTGAAATTTTAAAAATCATGAAAAATGTTGTAACATTGTTTTAGCACCCTCATTGAATGCAAAAAACTAGATATCAAATGTCATAATATATACATCTTAGATCAGACATTCCCTATACATATTATATACAATCATGATGGAAATGAAGTATCATGTTCCAACTAAATCATATATTTATCATTCATAACTACATCCATTTTTGGATGATGATAGCAATCACACATCAAAACAAATCATCAAAAAAAAATTTACTTCTGAATGACTCGTACATAAAAAAAATCTTGTAAAATAAGTACCAAACCAACAAATTTAGGTCACAAATAGAATTGGCAAACTTGGCAATATAAATAAAAAAATATACCATTCAGGAACTTCTCAATACAAATAAAAGAATATACCATAACACTTTGGACAACTCTACAAGGAGACAATGAAAATAATGACCATTCCACTATAACCCCACCATTATAATCACTGTGCGTTCATTTATATTACAAACATCCAACAATAACAGACATAAAATATGACATATACAATCTCATTAACGCCTTAGATCCAATAATAATTGCAAAGCAAGATCGTAATAAAATCACATTTTAAACATCTAGGTCAAATTCAGTTTGAATGTATAAAAACCATGTGGCACCTCTCCATCAAGAGAAGCATCTGCTAACAACATATAAATGCCAGGAAATAGTTTAATGATAAGAGGGCATAAAATAAATCATATATTTTGAGCTCCTTAACACTTTTATGGAACCAATACTTCTAGGGTATAATAAAACCCTAATAACACAAAATGAGCCCTAGAATTCAATAATCCCCAAAAAGCATCCATGGTAAAAAACATGATAAAAGGTAAATTTACAATATAATAATCTATTGTAACCATGGATAAAAAGCATAAAAAGTATTATAAAAATAATACCACATTAATAATTGGATAAAAAGTGTGATGTAAGTTTGTATTCTCTATTGAATTGCATGTATGACATGCCCCTTCAATACCCAAGCTTTCAGAAATGGAGATGTTATGCGAAGATTAGAATGTCGCAAAAGTTAAGAATTAAAAGTTGAATCACATCAACTAGAACCTGCACCCTGCAAATGCAATGTTATGTGGGTGAACCATGAATTATTGTAACCTTTATGTAGAACAAAATAGCCCCTAATTTTCCCTCCAACACACGAAATCGAGGGCTCAAATAAGGTATCACATGAAATTGACTAAAAATATAGGCGAATGCAACAATATACCTAAATTTCAAGGAAAATGGAGGGTGAAATAACCTTTGGGATCCCCCATTACTAAAAATTGGGGGTGAATGCATGATCTCACTAGAATTTGTCTAGAGATTGAAGGCGAAAGATAGATTAAAGGGAGATTTTGATAAGGCGATTTTTTTTTCATTTTCCTGATTAATATATGGGAGGCTATTCATTTTGGATTTATTTTTTTTCTAATAAATGCTGGGAGAAGATATTTTAATTGAAAAAACCCTTTCCCTATAAGAAAATATCCCACTAAATTTTTGTAACCCCCTTAATATAGCCCATGGGATATATATAGCGCCTAAAAATATCCATGTCTTTGACGAAGTATAGCATACCAACATCTCCCATTAAGATAGAGAATTAAGGATAAATAGACACTCTTATTTCATATATAAAAATCAAAATGGTCAAATAAAAATAGTGGGTAAACTATTTACATGAAAGAATAAAGTTAGGCTTTGTATTAAAATGCCTTTACAAAAATTATGCAAATTTTATTACAATGCATGGTAGAAGAACCAAATATTGATACTTGAGTTTTCACCTTAACCTTATTACAATTGAAGTTGAAAATCCTCTATGGGATTATTCTGAGTCATGACCTAGCAGTTGAAACATGGTGGCAATTTTACAACCCATACAAATAACAGGATGTTTAGTATGAGGAGAAAAAAAGAAAATTAATGTGCCATTATTGGCCTAAGTAAAGGGATCGAACATGACTTGAGTGATCCCAAAATTCCTTAAGGGGAATCCTGGAAACATAACATAAGCAAAGCAATGAGTAAAAGTAAAAAAAATCTAATTAAACAAAATACCAAGTAGGAATGAGTAAACAACTTGCAAGGAGATAGAGACCACCATTGAATGGACACCAAAACCTATTCAAAATAATAAACCAAAGGTAAGTACTTAGAGTGTAACTGATATTTTGAGAAATTAAACGTGTAGAAATAAATCTACCTAGAGGTTCAATATCTTGTGCGATTATAGTGACTCAGATTCTATCATAGTATAATAACTAATTATCATACTTGAAGGAAAGCCATAGTTGAAGAATCACTTTATATAAGAAAAAAAATTAAAGAAGTAAATGAATATATATCAGACATATCCTAAACACAAAAATAATATCAATCATGCTCTTAGCCAAGGATGAAATTTACCTCTCTTTGTATTTGAATGTGTTCCAGGGAGACACATAATTTTTATGAGATAAAGCTAGAAATTAGAGGAAATTTCAATTCAAAATGGGCCTCCTAAGAAAAATAATAAAATAACAGTTAAAATAATAAAATAATATTTATTAATTTTGGAGGAAGCAAAGAAAAAAACTACTTTTTGTGTTCATATTTTTGACATATCTCCCTGTGATTTTACTTAAATTTCGATTGGGAGAGCTCGTTGGATGCGAAATTAAATTACGCATCCAACAAGTACCCACTCAACATACTTATGATGGACCCCGCTACCCCAAAAAACAAGAAATACATGAAAAAATGTGATGATGATGTCATCATCACATTTTTTCATGTATTTCTTCTTTTTGGGGTAGCGGGGTCCATCAAAAGTATACCGAGTGGATACCTGTTGGATGCGGAATTTAATTTTGCATCCAAAGAACTCTCCCAATCGAAATTTGAGTAAAATAACAGGGAGATATGTCGAAAATACAAACAAAAAAAGTATTTTTTTTATACCTATCCCCAAATTTATATTAAAATTTTGTTTAAGACCTATATGGTATTTCAAATTTAAAGCAATTTCATTGGCTAACCCATGATGACATGGAATTTGAATTATGGTTAAAAGGCCCATTTTGAGTTGAAATTTCCTCTAATGTGTGTCCATAAGTTGAAACTGAATTCTACCATTTGTGAAATATTGGTGGAACTTTGTTGGGCACACTGAATGCGTTCTTAGGATTTAGATAAAACATTTTGCAGTGCCAACTCTTATGCTGATAGCACACTCTAGATATTCTATTGTAATTCATTATTTTTATCTTTTAACTCATCAATTCTCAATGTAAATTGAGAGATATTCTAAGTGGTTGAAAGTAAACTGGAATCCTTGGGATGACTAATAAACGAAGTGTGAAAAAAAAACTTTTTACAACATTTTGAAGCATAATAATCTTGTAATTGAAAATTATTCTAGGTTAAGGACTCCTCACCATGTAATGGGTTTAGATTACTAAGATAAGTAAAAAAAAATGAACTTGACGTAAATGTTGGATCTCCACAAAACCTAATTTAAAACGATCCTTGTATCCCAGTAAATAAGCACGGGTTCGGAGTTAATACCTTTAATGTCCCTAAAATACATAAATAAATAAAACATTTCATAGAGCTAATAATACGGCTAATATCTTAAGGGACATCTTTCCTTTAATGCGGAATTATAAACTTGATATAGAACTATTCCTAAGTTTTGGTTCTATTTTTTTCCTTTTGTGTGATGATGATGTTTAAATGTCATTTATTCTATATCCTGATGTACTTTATAGTTATGTACATGCTATCTAGTTTATTGATGCTCTAATATTATTTCATTCATGTTTGATTTCATATTATGTTATTTAGTTCTTAATTTGATAAACGATGAGGCTAACTTACCTCCGTTTTTAAAGGGAAGAAATGGTCGTATTTTTCCCTAATGAATCACTCGGAAAGGTAAGGAAATAATACGATACTGGGCTTACTTAGTTGCGAACTAACGCATGATGTGTCTATTCTTACTACAAGTGTATCGTAGAAAAATTATGGTATATAAACGTGATAAAGAAAAATGAAGAACGTAGCACCTACAGCTTGCTATTCATAAATACTAAAGGTTTTGTCAATGTAATAATAACCTATGCATAATACATGAGCTCAAACTATAGCGAAAAATGGTTTAATCCTCAATGGGAATTGTATGCTCTTAAACTATAGACAGGGTTTTTTTTATTTAAAACTTAGTGGAGGAATTGTGGCACTTTTAATGAGCCCACGTGAAGGGAAGTGTGGCTCCTCCACGATGCACCAAGCCATAAACCTCTTGCTAGGGTTTTTTGTAGCCCATTTTCATTTTTTATCATTTGGTGGTGATGGGGGTAAGCTCCATTGTTGGAGCTACACAGTCTGTGTTTGGATTTATAGTGCGAGAGCGAATGTTCTCCATAGGTATGCAAGCGCCCTCTATTATTTAACTCATCCCCATTCTCATTTTGTTTGGTGTTTCAATGCATACTCCTAATGGCTTCTTGGTTTTGTTTTGCAGATTGGGGGAAAGCGTGGTGACACTCAATGATGTTGGCAGACACTTAGTTGACTGTGCAAATCTGGGTAAGCCCATGAAGAAAGGGACTTTACCAAATTTGCTTTGTCATTACGGGGTTGCAGGGTTTCTCTGTGTGAAGTTGTGATTGGCTTCCCTATTGGGATTATCCAGGGTTTGGGAAAAAATGATAGTAATATTGTGGATTTTAGTCTATAGATTTGGCTTAGGGGTTCTCAACCCATTTGGGATTTCTATATCAAGAAACGACTATGTAAATTTTATAACTCTATGTGGATAATCAAAATGGTATTTTGGTTTAAACTATTCGGCTCTGTGTTTTGCTATGAGAACTACGTTTTTTTTAAATTTGATGGTTAATAATCTTATTAGGGCCATTGCTTTGTAATGGCACTAAGATAACATTGTTTTTCTATTTGTTTGTTTGACTGTTGAATATCATTGGGTGTTAACACTTGCTGTGATTTATGGCAATGATTCGGCATTTTAAAAGGATTTTACTCTGTCAATTTATTTATTTGGTTTTCATTTGGGCATTTTACCTCTGTTAAATAATGACAAGGGAAGAGCCCTAGCTTTGTACTTGATTTGGTTTCCATGGGAAAATTCCTCTCTGTAGTTTGTGAAATCCTTGTAATGTTTAAATAATTGCATTTTGTTGGTTGTCGAGGGTAATATTAGCTATGTTTATATGTTTGATATAATTCTATGGTTGGGATGATAATGCTATCATTGTTTTTTTTTACTACTACTATGGTTTTGTTAATGGCAACTGTAATGGAGTGGCCCAATCTTTCCTAAATGATTGTTGTAATCTCACAGATCACATAAGGTTACCAATAATACATACTAAAACATACATATAAAACAGAGACAAGAGATAAGAACATGTAGGTGAATTAACAGATTATATTACATGAATGAGTCCATACAACACATAGAACTGAACTGAATTCTCATCTGGCTCAACAGCCTAATATATATGATTACAAACGGCTACAAAATAACTACCTGTCGGTTCGGTGAACCGAAATGACCTTAGGTGGCTAACCTAATCTCTAGTTTAGTCAGCCGACCGACTTAGTCAGCTGATCGACTAAGTCGACTCATCGACTTAGTCGGCTGATCGACTAAGTCAGCTATCGTTCAATTCGACTTATCGACTTGCTCCTTCTACATCTCCCCCATGAACAAAACATTTCTTCATCCCAAAGAAACAGGGAGGTACAAAATTCTTCCTATGTGGTCTCAATAGTTTTTGTGATGTGTCTGGTCTTCATGGGCTATGAATTTTGATGGTCGGTCTTTTGTGTACACAGACTTCAACAATGGCTAGGGCTGTTACTCCGAGGTGATGTTGGAAATCTGTCCAACTTTGCAAAATCTTCTGGATGTCGATGGTAATTGTGGTCAGGCTAGATAGGATCGACATCTTTTTGGAAATGGATACTTTGGCTATTCTCTCCATGTCGGGACCCATAAAATGGTCCTTCTCCTCTACAGTCTCGATAATTCGTTTCATCTGCGGGCAGATGATGTCGAATTTTTCCAAGTTAGTGATAGCTTGTTGCACCCACTGATGTGCTTCCCTCTCCAGTCTCTGTAGCTTGGTTGTTTCAAGCACTATTTGTTCTTCTATTGTGGTTCTGAGTGCTTCCTCAGTGGTTTTCCTATTTTCCAATGCTTGGATCCCTTGTCGGGTATGCCGAGTTTGCTGATAGACTTTCCTGTAGTAAGCAGGCCAATCTCTCAGTATTTCTTCAGTTATGACAAACTCCTCCATGTGATCTTGCAACACTTTATAAGATTCATTAAAGGTGATGTGCTGCACCATTAGGAGTTGGGAAATTTCCTCTTTTTGTTCCTCCTTTGTTTCCTAAATGTGAGCTTGGAGTGCCGACACCATGCTCTCAAATAGCAGATATGCCCTCTCGAGTTGTTTGTCTGTGTTGACCTCTACGGGGCTCAGCATGACTGAGTGGGCCAGGTTCCTACATTTGATGAGGAACTCGACCTATTCTGTGTTCTTGTCGTCAAGTTCCTTATTTCTCTGCTCACTCCTCGTCTTTGCTTCGCTTGCTAGGGTTTTGAGGAGTTGTCCTAGATCTGCACCAGTTAGCTCATATTTTAGTTTGATATGGACCTTTTATGGCTATCCATGATGCTCCTTCCTCTTATTGTGCTTTTCCTTCTCTGCTTGTGTCGACACCTGTGTACCTACAAAATTCGAGTCGGGATCTTTGGTTTGTGGTATAGTAGTTGATGGTTTCTCTGGTCTCGGAAACGGAACCAATGTTGTAATCTCACAGATCACATAAGGTTATCAATAATACATACTAAAACATACAAATAAAATAGAGACAAGATATAAGAACATGTAGGTGAATTAATAGATTATATTACATGAATAAGTCCATACAACACAGAGAACTGAACTGAGTTCTCATCTGGCTTAACAGCCTAATATATATGATTACAAACGATTACAAAATAACTACTTGTCGGTTCGGTGAACCGACACGACCTTAGGTGGCTTACCTAATCTCTAGTTTAGTCGGCCGACCGACTTAGTTGGCTGATCGACTAAGTCGGCTCATCGACTTAGTCGGTTGATCGACTAAGTCAGCTATTGTTCAAGTCGACTTATCGACTTTCTCCTTCTATAATGATGCAGCCTGTGTGTCTGTTGAGTTTATATTTTATATTCTATATGGAAAGATATATGGTGATTGTTTACGGATTCGATATGTGGTTTCAATAGTAGGTGTATTGTTTTATGTTTTTTATTTGTATAACTTTGTAATTGCTCTCATCTAGAGCTCATGAGTTTCGAACTTGGGTTGCGATAGTTGATGGACTATTTTATGTTTATTATTCATTTAATATGGTTTAAGTTTATAACCACCCCCAAAGTTTTCTAATAAAGACTTTTAAAGGAGGTTTTGAAACTCATCCATAGGAACCTATGAGGGGTTTTATAACCACCCCCAAAGGTTTGTAAAGACTTTTAGGGGGGGTTTCAAACCGCCTTTGTTGGTACCTACGAGGGGGTTTTATAACCTCCTCCAAAATTTTGTAATAAATACATTTAGGGGGGGTTGAACCACCCCATAGGTACGTACAAGGGGGTTTGTAACCTCCCCCAAAGGTTTGTAATAAGGAATTTTGGGGGGGGGTGTTAGAACCACCCCCATAGGTGTCTATACGAGGGTTTTAGAAACTCCCTTAAAATTCACTTTTGGGGGGGGCGAGGGGGGGGTTTGAACCACCCTCAAATGTCTCTTTTGGGGGGGTTTCAAATTGCCCCAAAAAGTTACTTTTTGGGGTGGTTTCGAACCACCCACAAGATTCACTTTTAGGGAAAGTTTTGATCTATTCCAAAAACACCCCTAAAATTCAAAACTTTAAGTGTCGGTGCTATGAGGGTCACTTTTGTAAATACTCCTCCAAAGCCAAAATCGTCCCCAAAAGTGACTTTTGGAGGCAAAAGACAACCGCCCCTAAAAGTCAAATTTGTTTTAGTGATATCCTCATCACTGTTCCTCCTTACTAGGAAGTTCTATATCATCATCATTGTTCCTCCTTATGAGGAAGTTCTATATAATCATCACTGTTCCCCCTTATGAGGAAAGTCCTTTCGAACGACATCAAGCTTGTCACGGAAGTATTCAAACTTTACTCGAGAAAGAGGATTGATCAACAAAACAACAATTTTCTCATTGATACTCATATACTAGAGCTTTATGGATCCCTTCTATACCATATATCCCATCTATAAAAATACCATATTTCTATGTGCTTCAAATTTTCATGGAACACTAGGTTCTCCGTCATATTTATACAACTCTAGTTGTCACATAAAATTACCATGGTATCCAACTTTAGGTCAAATACTACCCACGTCAACTTCTGAATCAATATGGCTTCACAACTAGCAAAACAAGCTGTTATATACTCTTCTTCAGCTGTGCTTAGAGAAACATTGGACTGCTTCCTACTAAACCATGATATCATGGCGGATCCTAGACAATAAAATCCACCTGAGGTGCTCTTCTTATCAGAGGAACTTCTTGCACAATCTACATCTGTATAACCATATAATCTATAGTCATGATCTCTATCATAGTATAGACCAAAGTATATCATACCTTTCAGGTACCTCTTCACATTCTTTGCATCCATCAGGTGAACACGTCTAGTTTTGACTAGATACTGACTCAAGGTTTTCATAGAAAAGAATATATATGGTCTAGTATTTTTCAGATACATCAACAACCCAATAATATGTCTGTACTGAGTCACATCCACTAACTTTGATGATTCATCTGATAATAACTTCAGGTTGATATCCATGGGAGTGGCCATGGATTTACAAACCAAAATATCAAATATTTTTAAGATTCCCACAACATACTTTCCATGGTTGAGAAAGATTCCTTATGGGTTGTGCCATACCTCCAGACCTAGAAAATAGTGCCTCAATCCAAGGTATTTCATCTCAAGTTATTCAACGAGATTCTTCTTGCATTCTATAATCTATTTCTCATTTTCTGTACGAAATAAGCCATCCACATACAATAGTAGTATGACAAGTTCATCATCCATCACCCTAAAGTAAAGGTTGGGGTCGGATTTAATTTTGGTAAATCACAAACTCATCAAGAAGCTATTTATCCTTCACTACCAAGCTGCAAGAGCTTGCTTCAGTCCATACAGAGTCTTCTTCAACTTACATACGTGATTCCATATGTCTTCAACTTCAAATCCTTGTGGTTGTTTTATGTACACTTCTTCCTCAATGAAACCATTCAGGAAGGTTTTCTTCACATCCATCTAGTGTAAATTCCACTTCATCATGGATGCAAGTTCCATGATGGTTTTAATGGAATTGTATCTTGATACTGGTGCAGATATCTCTTCATAATCAATTCCCTTTTTCTGAGAGAATCCTCTAGCAACAAACCTTTCCATGTATTTCTCAATACATCCATCATCTGCATGATTTATCTTGTAAATCCACTTGGAAAATACCACACTCTTTATTTTTGGTTTGGGAACTACATCCAAACCATCATTCTTCATTATTAATTGTATTCCTCTGTCATTTCTTCGACCGATTCATTCTTCTCTACAAATTCTTCATAACTAGTAGGTTCTTGGTCTACAAGGTCACATATCAAAGCTACATAATAGGAGAATGGATTTGATCTCTTGCTTACTCTTGTGGAGCCTTATGGAGCTCCATACGTCTCAGCTACTTATGTAATTTATCTTACCCAAGAAACCTTTATATTTAGTTATATATTCACAGTAAGAGGTTCTTGAGGTTCTAGCATATCATGGTCCTCTGATGTTTCTTTTTCAGGGGAGGGTACAACTTTTACATTTTTGGGAGGTACATCTTCTTTATATACTTATTCATGATGGCACTTTTTGGATCTCTTGAGAGTTGACTCTTTGTCAAATTTTACATCCCTACTAATTTGCATGTGAAATAATCCTATAATGTGTATTCTAAAGGCTTTGGAGACTTCACAATATCGAACAAATATTCCCTTCTTTCAATAAGGGTCCAACATGGTTCTCTTTTCTTTTGGAATGTGAACATATACTAGAAAACCAAATATTTTGATATGGATTACTTCAATATTCTTTCCTCTAAACATTCCTTAACGAGTCTTGAATCCAAGTGCACTATAGGATAATCTATTATGTACATAAACTATTGAGGCTTGTTGCATCATCCCATAGATGCATAGGAAGATCTTGATCATGTATCATTGTCTTCATTGCTTCCATAATGGTCTTATTCTTTATTTATACAACACCATTATGTTGAGGATTATAGGGAGTGGTTAGTTCCCTCTTGATTCCAGCTCCTTTACAAAAGGATTCAAACTCTTTTGAAGTATATTCTCCACCATGGTTTGTTCTGAGAGTCTTGATTCTTTTTTCTAAATGATTCTGTATAAGGATTTGAATTCCTTGAATTTTCCAAATACTTCATCCTTTGTTTTCAAAAAATGTACCCGCGTCTTTCTTGAATGGTCATCAATAATATTCATAACCACTCAAATATGTGGAGGGAATTGGACCACATACATCTGAATTAATTAATTCCAATGTACCTTCCATCTTTATTTGACTCTTTAGAAATGGATTCTTGATATTCTTTCCTCTTGCACATCCTTTACAAGTGCCTTCATGGTCAATCTTCAAATATGGTAAACCTATTAGTACTTTTCTCACATAGGGTAGTTCCTTATAGTTGATGTGAGAAATCATCCTATGCCATAGTTCACTTGGACTAGTGGTCTCATGAACAAGGTTTGTTTCCAAATGTCCCATGAGTTTATACAATCCTCCTTCTTCACCAATGATAATTGCATCTTCAATTGATTTTACTTTGAGCCACATAAGTACTTGTCCATGTATAAATGCTCTCCTATATTCTTATCTATTTATGAGATAGAAATTAAGTTCATCTTCAAACCTAGTACATATAATACTTCCTTCACCTTCATGGGGGTTCCAGAATCAAGCTTGTAGCTTGCTTCACCAATACCTTTGGTAGGATATTGATAGTAATCTCCTAATGATACTTTATGAGGAGGCATATTCTCTTCAAGTTTTGACATATTTTTCTTTTGTATTGGCATGTGCTTTGAAGAAACTTTATCAATAATCCATGTATCTTCTGCAAGTTTCATAGACCTAGAGAGTGCAGAGAATAATACATACACTTTTGCATCTTCTTCTTTTGCTTGTTTTATTTGAGGTCCTTCTTCTTCATCATCATCTTCATATTCATCTTCAATGATCCGGATTTATGTGTGAACAGAATGAAAAAATAGATACATAATCATAATAACATACAATTTGCAAAGATAATAGAGATACAATAAACACATATTCTATTAACTGGCGGAAATAGAATAGACTGTAATACAATTGCTAGAATAGTGGTAGCTATCGATGAGAAGAGATATGGCTGCTACGCTCATCCGTTCCAAGCTGAATACAAAATGATGCCAAATGGTCCTATTTATAATAATAATGAGGGTGAGAACCCCAAAATTCCAAAATGTAACCCTAGAAGATGAACCGTCATAAAGTCTGCGGCCCCAAGGTGGTAAGTTGAACAGTCAACTTGCCAAGGTCATAAATATTGCATATGATCTCTGATTTGGGCGTTTGATAGCTCGTTCGAAAGGTCTATCTAATATTTACAAATTTTGAGTAGCCAAATGCATGCCAATGGCAACCATTTGGCCTCTAAATCACCAAAAAACGCCGTTTAGGGCCTCAAAACGGCTCCAGAAGCACTCAAAATACCATAGAAAAATAACTAGGAAACTGCCACAATGGACAATTGTTTTGAGCCAGTGAAATAGGTGGGTGGCCACCGATATCCATGTGGATCATTCAAATAGATGTGCATGCTATATTTTTTTTTATTCTTCTTATATTATTCTTTATCCAATGGACACTCCCTAGAAATGTGTCCTATCTTGTGACAATTGTAACATTGAAATTGGGAGTAGTATTTCCTGTGATTGTTTTTTCTTCTAATTTGGAACCTATTGGGAGGACGAGACTCCTTGTGTATTTCCTTCTTGAAGTTAGATTTACTTCTTCCTCTTTTGGTATGGGTGGCTAGGGATTGATCATCTTCTTTAAGTAGAGCTTCTCTATTTGCCACTATAGCCTCCTCTTGGATGCAATCTTCTGATACAATGTCAAAATTCATGCTTTCTTTTCTATCAAACATAGTTTGTGTGAATGAATCTAACGGTCTAGTGAGACCATTGAGATCAGTCATAACTATTTCATCTTCATCAAGGTAGTCTCCAAAAGCTTCTAGTCTCTCCTTAAACTGGGAGACCCTTGTGAAGTAGTGTTGAATGGATTCTCCTTGGCTCATCTTGGTACTATTCAATTGATCTCTCAAACTCATCTTTTTATTGATTTTCCTTCCTTCATACATTGTGGATAGGGAATCATACATCTCCTTTGGTTTCTCTTTGGATGACACTTGACGAATCAAGGAATCAATTGATAGAATCAACAATGATCCTCATTTCCCTAATCAGGCCTTTCTTGTTTTTTCTCCTTAGCTTCATCTTCTTCAAGTTCTACGAATTCTCCTTTGATATATTTGTCAAGATAATTCTCTCTATGATTGAGACCAATCCTTTATTTCCATGCTCAAAATTTTTCTATTCCTTTTAGATTGTCCTTAAGCTTAGTGCTTACAACCATCTTATCTAGGAGGTCACTAAAAAATGAAATTTCTCAAAATGAAAAAATGGCATTTGCATGAGATGTTCTTGACTGAGGTAAGTTAATTAGTACTCTTGGTTTCTGGAGATTCCAAATATTTACCTCTCAAAATTGACTTGCGAGATTCTGCTCTGTAGTTTCTATAGTTTTCTGGTTCAAATCCAAACTAGTGTTTGACTTTCCTAGATATATACCCACTCAAAAATATTGATCCAGGGCTCAATAGATGCACTCTGGGGAGGCACAACTTTCTATGCAATCAAATATTAAAAATTTCAACTTTGACAAAAACCCTAATTTCTTTCCAAAGGGAGAGGAGAGAGAGTTTCACCTTGTGGAAAGCTATTCTATTTAGGCTAGCTCTGATACCCTGTTAATTTCCATATGATTAGCTATATAGCATTAGTATTAAATTCAATTTCACAACAATATCATATGAAGGATCACTAAAAGAAACACGATCTCAAGAGAGACACATATTTATCCTGGGAAACCCTCAAGGGGAAGAAAACCCAACAAAACTTCCTCTATATAGATGTATCAAAAGTGCAAAGATAAAACCCCAAACATGTGATCATTATCCTTGTTAATATCTCTCTCTCTCTCTCCTATGTGCTATACACAAGTGAGTGCGTTTGTCAAATGGGGAACACACTTCCTCTATTTATACTCTTTCATTCACTTGACTTTTATCCTAATAGGTTGGCCCCAACAAACTTACTGGGCCGGCTTCACCTAGGAAGACACAAAACAATATAATTTTATATTCTGGAGGGTTCTATTGGCCTGAAATACAACAGAGGTTTTACCTCATGACTCTATGATGACCAAATACAATAGTAACATCATGACGGAGGAATAAAACATCTGTGATAAGTTACAACAATAAAATACATTTAGAATATTCTTTGAATTTACAACATTCCAACAAAACTATGGACATTGCTATCTTTTAAGGGGAGGTGTAGGCAATACACCAAATAATTGTAATTTTTTTTTTGGCAAAGTGGTGAAACTCCCCTTACTAGCAAGGTTTCCATTGGCTAAGAAACCATGAACCAAGGACATCTAAGCCGTCAAAATCACCCGAGGATCGCACTTAGCCTGGACTGCACCAACCCTTAACATGGTTGGATTTTTTGGTATCCGACAAGATTAGAACCGACAACCTTCAGGCTTAAGGGGTGTCTTAACCATACCCCACCACCAACTGTTCTACATCTCGCAGATGTAATTTATTTTTACTTGGAATATTTATTTATTTTTAAATATTTTTACAATAATGTCGAAATGAATGTAATGGATTATTGTATTTAATAATTAAAATACTGAGAGGAATCAGAATTGAAGTAGTCGTTAAAAGAGTGTTTTTTATCCACAAGGGGAAATGACAAATGGCAAAAGATGCAGAGTGAGTACTCAAGTGATGCAGGAAGCATCTTCCCCAAAATTAGCTCAAGACTCCTTATGGAGTGCTAAAGAGTAGGAGGCTCATAAAAGACAAAGTCCTAGGAAAAATAATATAAAATAATATGTCTATCGAAGAAGCAAAAGGCTGGTGATGGATGGGGAAATGATGCGTTGATGCAAAAATATGGCACAATGATTGGATTTTGTCCTTATGGTTCAACCAACAAGCTCGATGGTTCTACAACAAGTAAGACTTGGCTTCTCTAGGAGTTGCTTGGGAGAAACGACAAATTCAATTCTGTTTTCCCAACAGTGGTGACAGGTTCCTCACTAAATTATTAACTGTTTAGTATTTATATTTATAGTCTGAGTGTATGTTTGAATTTTAAATGCATTTTAAATTGAGATTTATACTATGCATTTGTCCCAAATATTTTTGCCTATTTCAATATTATTTTTTAGTATAAATTGTTATTTATTTACAGAATGTAGAAGAATGACAGATCTTAATTATATTCTAAGTTTATCTATATTGTCTCGCTAATTACTTTCTTTAATAATGATTATGTACAAATTGATAAAACAGATCTAAGTAGGTATGAACTAATTTATCTTCCTTTAAGGGATGAAGGATTCTATGCAGACTCTATCTCTGTTTAAAGTCAATATATACAAATATTATAAACATATTTAAACCTAGTCTCTATTTGGGCTTCTATACCCAGATTAGAGCGGATCTAAAATTAGAGATAACTAAAGGATCTGAATGATCAATGTATTTTAATTCAACAATCGAGTACTTAGTTAACAAGAACAACACCCAAATCAGAGATATGAGCCCCCCAAACTTATTATCATATTTTATAACAAGAACAGACTGCAAATAGACAAATCCCAACCCTAAGTTAAAGAATATAACCAATTCTACAACCTCTATTTATTTTCTGGTATTCATACCCCGTTTAGAATAGATCTAACAAACCAAAAGAAAACTAAACGACTGGATTACCGTAAATTAGATAAAGTAGTTGTAGATGCACTATGTATAGCCAGAAGGATTCATTTCTCATAATATTAAACATGGGTCTTCACTTAGTGAAACCATGTCATTATGCCTTGGTTCATGGGATATTAAAGAATACCTGTAATTTCATTAGAAATTGATAATTACCTACAAAAATCCTTTTGTGGAGCCCCCCTCCCAATACATATTTCCAATTAAAAAACCATTATTTTTACAATATATTCCTTATTTTACTAGAAACCCCTTTTTATACACCCCCAATACCAATAAACCCCCCATACCCTATTCCCTGCCCCCCAATATCTGCAACATATGGACCTTATTTTTCACAATTAAAAACCCCCCTTTTTGAATGAACGTGATAAGATATTGCTCAACAAGGTGAATCCCCTCTGATAATAAACTATTTTTGAAGGAAAACAAAATCACATATCTGTGTTTTAAACTCAACATCAATCAAATTTAGGAAAAATGTAGAGTAAGTTACTTATCTGACAATTAAACAAACAACAATATTTACAAATGGAGAATTTACATTAAAAACATTAATAACGTATTTCATTATAAATGTACAGTATATGTTCCCGGGAATCCATGCCCAAGTCTATATATGTATGGAGAAAGAAACAACAAAATCACAATATCTAAGCATAAGAAACCATCACTTGATTGAAATGAGAGCTCCCAAATAAAAATAACATTTATTCGAATTAAGATCCAGGAACTTGGATCATAGGGCCAAGTTTTTTCCCATTCGATTAGTACAAATCAGGCCTTAAAAATTTTGGTCGATAACCATTACATCCAAATAGAACAACCAGTATAAAATCAAATACTTCTTCAGTATGTGAAGATGTGAAGCCTACTTTGAAAACTACTCAAGTAATATAAGTACAGACCCCATAAGGGATTTTATAAAAAAAAAAATTATCTTCGAATTTTCTTAAGCAGTTGTAAATCCCTAAACTTCCATTAGAATCATGAACCAAAGCCACCGGGAAACCAGATTAACCCTGAACCTATCAAGATACTGGGCCTTATGTCTATTGAGTGACCCAGATGTACACTCCACAAGCTAAGTAGCGTTGATCATTACATGTACAAAATTGGTTGCATTAGTATAGTTGTAATGACCAGAAGTAAATCATGTATTCCTCCTAATTAACAAAGTGCAAGGTAAATTTCCTCACCTATGGACAAAGAATAAGGGGTCCTGAGAGGAGGTGACCCTGTCGGTGCTCTCACCAGGCCTAGGCTTAGTAACCTACATCCACATACAAGATATATTAGAAACTATGTTTAATAAAATATAAACTGTTGAAAGTTAAAAAAAAGAAGCAATGGTGATTTTTACCTGCATGTCGAGGTTTTTGCATGAGGGTGAAGTAGGTGTAAGGAAAATTCTATTCATTCCCCTCCTTCACCTGTCAACAAAAATGACAGAGTCAGAATAACTCAAAACTTTATAAAGATGAAAATTATTAAAAATAACCAGTGAGGAGATATTGCCTTATGAATTTGTGTAGAGGGCCAAGGGTTGGCTTCTCCTGACTCTTTGTTTTACTCCTCTTCCTACAAAACCAAATGAAGCATTAATTCAAATTCAACGTGTAAACAACTAATCCCATAATAATCGATTTTGCAAAATGTCAGTGGAATAATTTTCTTCCTTACCTGGTTAAAACTCAACACGTTGCAAAGAATCTACTAAAAATCAAAGGTGATTGGATTTCCTTCATAACCTCACAGTAAACCAAGAAGTATAAGGATTTAATAGTGTCCACATTGTAATTAATCCAACTAATAAAAACCTCCAAGAAATCTCAAGTACATACTAAGGAAAAAACCTTGAGTAACAGATCATGAAGAGCAAAGGGAAAGACTAGGTGCAACACAGACATGGAATGCCTTATTTTCTTTCACGGAAAAAAAAATACCATTGAATGAAGCATAAACCCTCATGACATCATAAATCCACAGTAAAACCCTATGAGAATATGTAATCCAGATCATGACTAGTGGAGAGTAAAGATCAACCATTGGGTCACAAAGCATGCATTAAGCCAAGTCCTTTAATTTCCCTGGATGCAATGCCAACTCATGACTAAGATTAAGGCTTTAAAATTTTATTAAAATCCATTAAAACCTTCTACGCTAGAATCCACTTGTGCATCGCCCTTCTTATGCTTGTATCAAACTTTTTAAGTATCATCCCATGATATGTAAGCCCTCAGGCTAGGGACTGAACCATAGTATATGTCTTAAGACTTTACATTAAACTTTCCATAATATTTTAATACAAAATTATGCCATTAAATATTCCTGCAACCACCCTTTCCAAACAATATCTTATAAAGAGTGGGTTTAACAAAATGGTAAACTAGTAATGGTATCTAGGACTAACCCTTAGGTTTAGTTTTAGGTCCTAAACAACCAAGCCTTAATAATAACATACGGAATAAAAGCATCACCTTGGAGAGGCTTCGACCTAGTTGTTGCTACTTTAGAGACAACGCCAACGGTGGAATTATCTTGGCATACAAATGTTAAGCAAATCAAGCTAAACCCACATGAATATGAATAAAAATATGTAATGATGAATATATAGGTGTTGCGACCAATAGTTACATGTTATGAGAAGGATTATAATAAATAGTAAAGAAATTATTTATTTATTTATTTATGGATTTTATGTGTTTGTGACACTCCTAAGTAGTCCATTACTCTTTTTCAAGGTGAGAAAGATTTTCATATACCTTTTTAATCCGAATTTTGTGTTTAAAAAAAAACTTCCGAGCAAACTAACATTTTTCATCCTGTGTGCATGTACCCAAAAATGGAACAACTCTATCCACTGAATGATGTATCTGTAACCCACCTAGAATTGAAAAATAAATATTTTTATTTATTTGACAAAATATTATGTTAAAATTATTGTAAATTTTTTATGACCAAGTTGGTTAAGGATGACTATAATGTCCCCAAAAATTGAAAAAAAAATGTATAGGCTAGTAGAAACTACCTATACGAAACATTATTCACTTGAGGAACCCTATCCTACACTTCATGTACCCCTGTTTATTCGTAAATTGTTCCTACGCTATGTCTTTTACTTTCAGTTATTATTTTTAATGTCTTTTACTAATGATATTGCACTGTTGTTTACTTCTTTAGTATTATGTTTATACTTTTGTCGCTTATGTCTCGTCACTGGTGTATATGCTTCGTCATTTCTACATAGTCTCATTTGTTAATTATAAGGTCCTAACTTAACTTTGTTTGTGGAAACAAAATGGGAGGAGTGGTGGGACTCGTTCTCCCATGATGGTTTAAGAGGTAAAGGTGTTCACTTGTTTGCAAGCTTACTTAGTTCTTTGAACTAAGGCACCTGTTCTATTTCACATGTAGTTCATACTTTGCGACAGGATCTTAAAGAGAATACTGCTGGTGAAATTTGGTTCCATTACTGACTCTGATTTATAACAGGTATACATCCTATTCTCGTCAATTTTAACTATTACTGCTAGATTCATGTTCAGTACTTATGCTTCGTTATGGTCTTCTAACTCTTTATTTTACATTTTGGTATTAATTACAATTTATGTTTTAGTTTATTTAAAACTATTAACACTTCTAATGTTTTCTATTTGTAGGTTAAGTATGTGGCCTTCAAAACCAAGCCATTAATTTTTATGATGGTTAAAGTATTTAGCATGGCATATTACATATTCCATGTTCACTAAGCATAAGCTTAGGGATTATGTGTGTTGTGTTAAGTTTATGGCTTAATGCCTAAGGTTCACATGTTATTAGGTCCTAAACCTAAGGTACATACATTATTAATACATAAGTATTGGGGTTGACTTAAGGCTAGCGTAGACCATATATGGACTCTACACTTAGGCCTTATCATTGTAATATATTAATGTTGTTATAATGTATACGTTGTAATGTTACATGGTGATATCGAAGGGGTAGAGAATATAACATATGGTTGTTCCATATGTCAACAGGGTTTAAGCTTTGCAAAGGGAAAAGGAGTTCACGAATTCAATGAAGCTTAACTATGGAGAGTGGGTTTGGTATCACGTTAATGGCCACTAGCTGGTGCATTTAATGTTCTTGGAAATCATGGCAACCTTCCCTTAGGCTTTGCTCACGATGGTTGTGCATTGTGTTTGTCATTTTGGGTTTGTGCATTTTGGCTCTATGTAGGGAGAAAACCATGGAGGTGACCTCGCGATCATAAGGTATGTTCTATTCTGGTTTATATGCCTATGCATTGTTTCAGGTTTAAGGATCTTAACTTGTCATACTTCTCATCCTAGTTTCGATTGGTGTTTACAAGTGCCGAAATATTGTGAGGAGGTAGCGTGGCTCCAGTTCTATCGTGGTCTTAACTATGGAGCCAACGTGCAAGGTAAGCTTGCTTAACAAGTATGAGCTTGTTTCCTCTCGGCCTGCCTGCGTGTTGTTTTATTGTTTGGGTTTGGGGCTTCTCTATGGGGTTTGGATTTTTCCTTCAGGCTTATGATTACAGACTTGGATTTTATTAATTTGTTAAGGAATTTGATCCATGAAGTACTCGTAAGCCATTAGGCTCTGTGTAAATAAGTGTGGGTGATGTAAATCATTATTTGATTTTGGCCTTTTAGACATGGGCTGCACCATTGCTTGCAATGGTGTGTTAGCCCATTGGCATGCCCGTGTAACTTGGTTTTTGGTCTTAAATGACGACTATGTAGTGAATTTGATGCTCACTATGTAAATGGATATATATACTGTTTGTAATTGATTACCATGGCTATTATTTCATACTGTGTATAAGATGATTCTATTATGCATTTGTTTGTTTGTTAAGATGGGTGTGTGACAAGGCATTCTCCTGGTCTCGAATGCTCTGTAAATAACGATGTTGTTTAGTTTTTTTTTATTCTGTAAGTACATTGATAGTGTGGGTATAGGCCATTGCGTGAATGGCATGAGCCTTTCCCACAGTGCTATGATAGCTTAGTGTAGGGTTTTAATTATTGTTATTAGTTCTTATGCGATGTGGCCCTATGAAGATCCATGGGTGGGGAACCCACAATAGCCAATGTTTACTATAGGGTTATTTTGGAAAAAATGTGTGTTAAATTAAGACTTTGGCTGAGGCCGTGAATGTAGTTAGGGTCTTACAACCTCACTGTTAGCGCAGGAATTTGTTTATTACATAGAATTTGGTGTATTTATAAATCACAACCCGCATACAGTAGATGTATAGCGTTGCCGGTGTAACAATGGTTATGATATTTTCTTACTTTTTGTGTATAAAATGCTATGGTTTGTTATTATTTTTTTTTCCTTGGGTCTCGACATCCATAGGAATCGATGTCATGACCTCTGTTGGAAAAATGGGTTTTCATTATTAATTGTTTAAGGTTATGCAACCACTGTGTGTAGATTTATATGGGACCTTTAAACACTTTATGTTTTATAAAAAGGATGACTGTAATAATAGGACTGTGGATTATAACAATTGAGTTATGTAAATGGATGCAATTATTTCCTAAGTGATAAAGCGTAATATATATATATATATATATATATATATATATATTTAACCAGAAAACAAAACCTAGTTATAGTAAACATAATCCAAGTATTGGGATAATATAGAAACCAACTTAAAGATACAAACCCTAGTAATATGTAGTATATAGTAAAATTTATAGCCTAAGCTTAATATTAAAGAAAATACAAACCCCAGCAAATTATTAACCAGAAAATCAAACATAGTTAATCTAGCTTAAACAACAGTTAATCTAGGAAAATAGAATAGGCAGTCAAGGGATTCATGCCTGAATTAGAAGCTCTGTTAATGGCTGAACCTACACACTCAAATAATGAACATTAACAATTAAATGTAGATCTGACCTTTGTTTGATGACCAAATCACTTGGGAACTACCATATTCCACCCAACTATGACCCGGAACCATTCTTGGTTTAAATCTGGATCCCCCCAAGCTAGACTCCAACATGCACGTAGCTTAGAGCTCCTAAGGTAGGGTTTCCTAACTGGTGCATTAGATCTGGATCAGTTCTCCTTTTTCCTTCCAAGAAATGTTTCTTCAAGAATTTACTTGAGAGAAAACAGGTAGAAAAAATGACTCCTCTAATGATAGATCAGAACCCAAACCCTTTCGTTGGCTTTAGTCTCTATAGACAGACTTTTCAGTCAAAGGGATAGTTAAATCAAGAAACCTTGGTTTCTTGATTTAACCCTTTTCAATTACTTTGGGTTAATTATTAATAATTTAACTTAGGAACTTTCTACTAGTTCCTAGTTGGACTTTTATAGACATTATACTATTTATTAATATTTCATAATAAATAATAATTGATGGAGCTCTTCTTCTTTCTTTTATTTATTAATATACTTAATTCTTTATACATAACATGTATAAAGTACATAATAATATAACACTTTATTAACATTTGTCCATGGGCATCATATGCCATGATTGATAGACTTAATGAAACTTCGTCATTAAGATCAAGTAGGTAGATGGTTTAGGTCTGATAGGGTACGAAACTCTAAACATTCTTGCATGTTGGATTTCCCTCGTATAACATAGTAGCTCTTCAGTACTTTGATGAGAATATAGAAATTCAAAATTTCATTTAATCACTTATAAATAAGTATGATGAGATCAATATTTTTCTCGAGTCGTTTTCACTCGGATGTTATTAAATCCTTTTCAGTAACCCCTAGTGCTTACCAGATTCCATACTCAATGCTTTAGCGGGGAGTTACAATTCAGTGCAATTCCAGAGCTCCTCACTCAACACCAATGCTAGGATGTACTTGTACGATACACCTAGGGATACAATGGCCAAGGATATCATGCTCTCGAGCTTATGATCAATATCAACATGGAAGGATCTAGGGCTTATGTCGAACACTTCCAAATATTATCTTTTCATGTGTTCCAGTTCTTCTTGCTCAACACAAATGTAAGTACTCATGTGCTCCAGAGATCCTTGCTCGACACAACATTAATCACTCAGTTGCTCTAGAGATCCTCTTTCAACACTAAACATTATTCACCCATGTGTTCTAGAGCTCCTTGCTCAACAAAATTCATGACATCAATCATGTGCTTCAGGGTTCCATTCCCAACACAAAACATCTCATCAATCATGTGCTTCAGTGTCCATGCCCAACACAAAAACAAACAACATATATATATATATATATATATATATATCATCAATAATTGGGTTACACCCAATAAATAAAACAAATCATCATGTTCATATCCAATGGGGTCTTTGACCCAATATAAAAATAAAACATCAAGATAATCATCGTAATTAATAGGAACATGAAGATAGGTGTTAGGTCCAAAATTCAAGATATTACATCCCTCCCTAATTAGAAGAACACTATCCCTGGTGTTCAAGGGACTCAGAACGATATCATGAAACAAGGCGGGGTAAGCCTTTCTCATGGTGGCCTAATTCTCCCAAGTATCCTCATCAGCCGCAAAGTGCTTCTAGTGCAATTTCAATTGGACTACGGTGTGATTCCAAAGTTGCACCTCTCTATTGTCCAAAATATTAGTAGGCTTAGGGGAAAACTCCCCATCAGGTTCCACCTATAATAGGGACCAATCAACAACATGTTTAGTATCATAAACATATTTCTTTAACAAAGATGCATGGAAAACATTCTGGACTCTTACATGTGCGAGAAATGCTAGTTCATAAGCCACTCGCCGTTTCTCGGCCAGTATTTCAAAAGGTCTGCAAAATCTAGGTTCTAACTTACCGCACCTACCCAAGCTCAAGAAGCTTTGTTTTGATTTTACTTTCAAGTAAACATGATTGCCTATTTGAAAGTCCTTATGCTTTTTTTTCTGACCAGCGTAACTTTTCTGGCAGTCTTGTGCTTCCTTAAGGTTCACCTGGACCTTGGTAACCAAATGTTCCAAGTCCATCAACAAATCAGTCCCTAACATGAGCCGATCCACTGGGCTATCCAAAGTAACCAGTGTTCTATACTTCCTTCCATAGATTAGATCAACGGGACTCATCTTGGAAAAATCCTGATAACCATTGTTATATGCAAACTTTTCTAGATGCAAGTAATCCTCCCACTTCGTGGGGTTGTTCATGACATACATCCGAAGCATGTCCTTGACAATTTGGTTTACGCTCTATGTCTGTCATCTGTCTACAAGTGATATGCAGTTCTAAATTTCAACCGCATCTCCAATCCAGAGAATAAATATCTCCAAAATTTTCCCGTGAACTTAACATCTCGATCCAAGATAATTACCTGGGTTATCCCATGCAATTTAAATATCTCTTTCAAGAAGATATCATCAATGTTCATGGCCTTGTAGGTCGATTTTACAGGGATGAAGTGTGCTTCCTTCGACAACTTGTCAATGACCACAAAAATATAATCATTTTGCTTTTTAATTTTAGGTAAACGGGTGATAAATTCCATTCTAATAACCTCCCACTTCCATTTCGGAATTGGGAATGACTGCAGTAATCTTGTAGGATGCTGATGTTCAGCTTTGACTAGCTGGCATTCTTGACACTTTGCAATAAACATTGCAATGTTGGACTTTAACTTGGCTATAAAAAGTGTCTCTTGACAGAATATATCATCTTTTGATACCCTAGGTGCCCTGATTAGGGTTCCCTATGAAATTCTGTGAGGATGCTAGACCGAAGGTCCCCTCCTTCTAGAACATACAAGTGATCCTTGGACCATAGCAGTCTGGATTTTTCAACCCTATATTCTTTTTGTTGTTGAAACAACCTGTCCTCCTGGACTTTTTTGAGGATGTCTACATAAAAGGGGTCAAATTTCTTGGCTTCTCTAACATTCTCATGCAAATTTGCAACGGTTTGACTCAAGGTCACCTCATAAATCATATGAATTCGTCAACTCAAAGCATTGGCAACCTTGTTATCCTTTCCCTTAATATGATTTAGCTCAAAATGGTACTCTCTTAGGAAATCCAACCATCTGGCTTGCCTCGCATTTAGATTTGGTAGATCAAATAAGTATTTTAGACTCATATTTTTGTTTTCAGAAGGAACTTCCTTCCCATGAGGTAGTACCTCCACATCCTCAAAGCATGGATGATGGAAGCTAACTCAAGATCATGCGTCGAGTAATTTTTCTAATGCTCTTTTAAATTTCACGATTCATAATAGATCATGTGATCATTCTACATGAGGACTCCTCCAAGTACTTCCTTGCTTGCATCTGTGAAAACAACCAAATCCCCATCGGGATCCATAATTTGTAATGCTGGTGCAGTCATCAAACATTTCTTAAGATTTTGAAATATTTCTTCACACTTGACAGTCCATTAGAACTTACTTGCTTTCTTCTGCAAAGTGGTCATGGGGAAAGTGATTCTCGAGAAGTTCTCAATGAACTTTCGATAATATCCGGCTAATCCCAAAAATGACCTAATGTGAGTGACACTAGAAAGGGTAGGCCAATCCTTTATGGATTTAATATTTTTCAGGTCGACAACTATCCCTGTCTCAGAGATAATGTGACCTAGATACTGTATTTGTGGTTTGTAAAAATCGCATTTACTAAACTTAGCATAAAGCTGGTGTTCTTGCAACACTCAAAGTACTATGCGAAGATGTTCTTCGCGTTCCTCTTTATTCTTGGAATAAACTAGGATGCCATCTATAAATACCAGGAAAAACTTATCCAGATACCTACTGAATATGTTGTTCATCATACACATAAAGTTAGTGGGTGCATTGGTCAACCTAAATGACATTACTACAAACTCTTAGTGCCCATATCTTATACAAAAGGCAGTTTTGTGAATGTCCTTTTCGTGAATTCGTACCTGATGGCACCCAGATCGTAGGTCAATCTTTGAAAATATTTGGATCGTCATACCTGATCAAACATGTCATTAATTCTAGGAAGTGGGTAACGGTTCTTAATAGTCATTTTGTTCAACTGTCGGTAATCGATGCACATCTGCATCATGTCATCTTTCTTCTTTATGATCAATATCAGTGCTCCCTAAGGGGACACACTTGGTAAAATATATCCTTTCCCTATCAACTCCTGCAATTGCAGTTTGAGTTCCGCCAACTCAAGTGCACTCATGTGCTAAGGGACTTTGGAGGCCGAAACTAATCCTTGGGTCAGTTTGATGGAAAATTCTAGGTCTCGTTTCGTAGATAATCCAAGGATTTCCTCAGGAAACACATCCTTGAATTCCTCAAGAATGGGGAAGTCTTCTATGTTTTGTTCCCTATCAGACTCTATGTCTCAGATGTTTACTACAAACAACTTGCATCCCTTCCTAACAAATTTCTTTGCTTGTAAGGCAGATATTAACCTCACAGAAACTTTCTTTAGAATTCCCTGAACCTTCACATGGTTCCCTTGGCTATCAGTACACAAGATAGAATTATGCAAACAATCGAGCATGACATGGTGTTGTTCTAGCCATTCCATGGAAATAAGTACATCATATGATCCTAAAGGTAGGATTTTCAGGTCTACTTTTGTAAAAAAACCATTCAGGTTTACCTTACATTCTTTAACAATTTTTGAAACTTTTCGTTTCATACCTATGGCTAACTAAACCAGCCAAGGTTTATTATGTTTTACTTTTCCTATTTTGCATATATCAACAATTTTAGGTGCAACATAGCTTTTCCAAGCACCGAGATCAATAAGTATTGAAACATAAGTGTTCAAGATCTTACCTTCTATCTCGACCATCATAGTTTAATGATCTGCCTATCGATTATCCAATGATGCATAGATCCAAGGTTTTCCAGCTATATCTTCGACAGTTATTTCTTCTTGTAAATTGTGCAAGACAACACCGGTCTTGTTCTTAAAATCTCGGGCATAATGAGGCCCGCTACATTTCTAGCACTTGATCTATAATGGGGTAGCAATGGCCCCACTTGCTACCAGTTTGTTAACATTAGTAGCTAGTACATAATGCTTCATACCGGGTTTATTAAAGTTATTGTTCTCTTGAAAGTTTTTATTTTTATTTCTATATGGTTGTGGTTTGGACCCAAGTTTGTGATTATTAGAGAAGTTCTTAGACTTGTCTCAGTTTCGGTTCATGTTCTCCTGCCTCAGCTGGCCATGCTCATAACAGAGCATAGCCTTATGCAGCGTGGTATCCAAAGTCTTAAGCATGTCAAATTCAATCTTGTCCCAAAAACTGGGAGGAAGACATCCTAGGAACTACTAGATCTTTACCTTTTCTTCCTTGTTGTATGGTACATAATGCAACATATCTAGAAATCTGTTAATAAACACATCCATAGTCATGGATCCCATGCGTAGTTCATGAAACTCTTTAACTTTTTGGTCAAAACTTTCCAACATATATTTTTGTTGGAAAATCTTTCGGAATGTACCCCGATGTATTTCTCATAGCTCATCTTTCTTGGTGTGTTTTAAATCTCTCCACCATCTTTTTTATTTTCCATTCAAGTTATATATGGCGAGATGAAACTTCATCTCACTTGAATAGTTATGAACCTCGAAATACTTACTCATGCCCAACAGCCACTCTTTAGCATTTTCCCCAATGTTTACTTCATATTCATACGTCGGGGATCTTATTTTTCAGAACTCACCCTGAAGACTGTCATTACTCTTTTGCTTATTTCTCTGTGGATAATGTGAGTCACCACTAGAAGGACTGTGATGGTATTCTTTGGTTGTTTCAAGGGTACATTCTTTTTCTTCTTCTCTTGGGCTGCTGGCCCACTTATAGTATGGATATATTTTGGATCTGTTGGTGGACTGAGTAGGTTTTCCTTGTGGTATTCCTCTCGTCATATTTCTCAGTAAGGCTTCATTTATAGCTTGTTAATCCTTGCTTTCATTCAGGATGTCTTCTATCAAACTTTTCAATTCAGCTTGAAGACTATGTAGAGTTTTCAAAACATCAGATTTTGTCTCTACCACCAGTTCTGCTTCTAGAGTGGAGGTGGTCATCTTCCCTTGATGAATGTTTTCTTCCTCAGCATTCATAAACTAAACATTGCTGTAAAACTTCCTGTAACTGCAAAACAAAATTTTAATAAGAGGAAAATTTTTTGTTAGAAACCAAAATTTTTAATATTATACTTTATTTTCTCTGTGGTCATAGCTTGGTGCTCCCATAGGTCTCTTAGTATTGAAACTTGACTCTGATACCACTTGTAATGTCCCCAAAAATAAAAAATTTAAAAAAAAAATTATAGGCTAGTAGAAACTACCTAGACGAAACATTATTCACTTGAAGAACTCTATCTTACAGTTCATGTACCCCTGTTTACTCATAAGATGTTCTTACGCTCTGTCTTTTACTTTCAGTTATCATTTTTAATGTTTTACTTATTATATCACAATGTTGTTTACTGCTTTAGTATTATGTTTATACTTTTGTCGCTTATGTGTCGTCACTGGTGTAAATGCTTTGTCCTTTCTACATAGTCACATCTGTTAATTATAAGGCCCCAACTTAACTTTGTTTGTGGAAACAAAGTGGGCAGAGTGGTGGGACTCATTCTCCCATGACGATTTGAGAGGTAAAGGTGTTTACTTGTTTGTGGGCTTACTTAGTTCTCTGAACTAAGGCACCCATTCTATTTCACATTCAGTTCATACTTTGTGACAGGATCTTAAAGAGTATACTACTAGTGGAGTTTGGTTCCTTTACCGACTCCAATTTATAACAAGTATACATCCTATTCTCATCAATTTTAACTATTACTTCTAGATTCCTGCTCAGTGCTTATGCTTCCTTATGGTCTTGTAACTCTTTCTTTCACATTTTGGTATTAATTGCGGTTTATGTTTTAGTTTATTTAAAACTATTAACACTTCTTATGTTTTCTATTTGTAGGTTAAGTACATGGCCTTCAAAACCAAGCCATTGATTTTTATGAGGGTTAAAGGTATTTAACATGGCATATTACATATGCCATGTTCACTAAGCATAAGCTTAGGGCTTATGTGTGTTGTTTTAAGTTTATGGCTTAATGCCTAAGGTTGGCATGTTATTAGGTCCTAAACCTAAGGTACATACATTATTAATACATAAGTCTTGGGTTTGAATTAAGGCTAGCACGGACCATATATGGAATCTAAACTTAAAACTTATCATTGTATTATATTGACCTTCTTATAATTTATATGTTGTAATGTTACATGGTAATATGATAGGGGTAGCGAATATAGCATATGGTTGTTCCATATGTCAACAGGGTTTAAGATTTGCAAAGGGAAAATGAGGTCATGAATGCAACAAAACTTAGCTATGGAGAGTTGGTTTGGTATCATGTTAACGACCACCAGTATGGNCTCACAAAATTGCTAATCAAACATGCAAAATTCACACCAAAGGAGACTGAAATTGGAGCATAACACTAATCTGTATTGAGTAAGTGTACAATATCCAAACTTGTCTAGTAATAGGCTTTTATAATAAATAATTACATGAGAGGTTTGAATGCATAAGGATTCGATTCGAAATAGTCAAAAAGCGTGCTTACCAAATCTAGTCAAATCGCCCATAGGTGCATAAAGCAGTTTCCAAATCTATGAAGATGCTGACAAATTTGATAAGTCAACTGGGAAAGCTAAAGAGGGATGGAAATACAACTCATACATGCTTTTATTTGGAGAAAAGGAGGGAGGGTGATGTGGGATAAAAACAAGGAAGTTACACCTAGACTAGTGTTTCCTTTTGGCTTAAATAAGCTATAAAGCAAGGCAGCTTTTTAGAAAAATTAGATATGCACTTTACAGAATCTGGAATAAAGAAAACATGCTAAAATTGGTTTCCAAGATGTTTCCCAAGTGCTCCATGACTCAATTTTTGCATTTGTTGACTTCTAGTACATGTAGAAGGAAAAAAGCATAGAATGGAATCTAGGAATCTAGGTAATAAGACAAAAATTATTAAATTAATGTCTAATGTAGGTAACTATGGGTTGATTATTCTAACACTCCCCCTTAAGCCTAAATTTATGAGTAAATATCAGAAAACTATAGGTCCTAGCAGCAAGGATTAGTCACCCTTCACATACTGCCTATCCATACAACCGAGGAAAGAGGAAAAAACCTAGTGGGAAAATCCTCCCTTAAACATGGACAGGAAAAAACAAAATTTGGAAATATTGTCATCAATCAAGCTTCATAGCATGATCATAAATCCCTAGCAATGATTTGATATTGCGGAAGGTCTTCTCACAAAAAATTTGATGAAGATGTCTGCTACTTGTTCTGAAGATGCACATAAGAGTAGAACAATGGTGCCATCATGCACAAGCTGTCTGATGTAGTGCATATGGATCTCAATGTGCTTGGTTCATTATTTTTGAACTGGATAATTGTAGATTCAAATGGTGCTCTGATTATCATAGTAGATAATAGTTGACTCACTCTGATTCGAAGCCACGTTCTCCAAGTATCCCCTACAACCACAGACACTAAGTTGTTGCATTTACAACTCCTCTATACTCCGCTTTTGTAGATGAGAGTGCTATGGCACTATGCTTCATGCTTGACCAGCTGATTGGTCCTTCTGCAAGAATGAACACATATCTTGATGTATACTTTCGATCTGTGTTGTCACCTTCCCAATCACTGTTAGTAAACCCAATCAAATCAAGATCATATTTTGCTTTGTAGGAAATCCCATGAGTTCTTGTTCCTTGAACAAAGTTTAGGATCCTTTTGGCTGATGTCCAGTGGATATCATGAGGCTGATCCATGTATCTCGAGGTCACACTAACTGCATAATATAAATTAGTTCGATTGTGTGTAAGATAAAGTAAACACCCAATCAACTGCCTATATAGTGTATTATTTACCATAGGAGAAGAACCTACTTCGTCAAGATTAACTCCTGAAAGGAAGGGAGTCTTGCTTGGATTGCAATATTTCATGTTGAACTTTATGAGAAAATATAAATCATACTTGGACTAATGTACTTTGATTCCATTTTGGGATTTAGCAATTTCGAGACCCAAGAATTGGCTCAACAATCCAAATTCTGTCATAGAAAATGCATGGTTCATTGCATCCTTCAAGGAGGTAGACTCTTTATTTGAACTTCCTGTAATTAGTAGGTCATCCACATAAAAGACAATAATCATCAAATAACCATGAATCATTTTCAAACAGACATAAGGATCATACTTTCATCGAACAAAACTCCGTGATAGAAAAAAACCAGCAATCTTGGCATACCACACCTTGGGGAATTGCTTGAGCCCATACAATGATTTATTTAACCTGGACACTAAAGATGGATTAGAAACAAACCATTCAGGTTGCTGCATGTAAATATCCTTAGTGAGATATCAATTTAGGAAATCACACTTCACATCCATGTGATGTACTTCCCACCACTTCAAAGCTGCAATTGCTAGAGCTAGCCTTATGGAGTCCATATTTTCCACTGGTGCAAAGGTTTCATTGTAGTCAATACCATGTACTTGTGAGTATCCATTGGTTACCAATATTTTATTATATTTCAAAGGTGAACCATCAGCAACAAACTTGGTCTTGAAAACCCACTTACATTGAACTAGCTTCCTCCTTGGGGGAAGATCAACCAGTTCCCAAGTGTTGTTCTTCTGGAGTGAGATGAATTCTTCTTTCATGGTTGTTTTCCATATTGGATCATGTGATACATATTCATGTTTATGTGGATCTAATTCTTCCATCAGATATCACTTCTCAGCAAATAGAGGATCTTTCACACAAAGGGCACTCTCAAATTGAGATCTAGTCCTCCTGGTGTCATTAGGATTTCCATCTAGTTTCCCAGCTGCATGAATGGTATTTTATTCCGATTTTGGTATTTTAGGGATATTAGGATCTGAAATAAAATCATAATTATCATACATATCAGAATCATCAAACTCATTAGTCTCTTTACTTACAATCAATGGTTCTGGTGATGAAGACGACTCTCCAACTTCAACTGCTACTAAAGGCTCTTCTTGGAACTGAATACTTATTTCAATGAAAGATTTGTTAGTGCTCAATTTGGTTATATTTTACCCTTTTGAATATTTAGAATACCCAAAAAATAGGCACTCTTGCCTTTGGGGTTGAAAACCCTTCCTCTTTTTAGTTGGAATTCTAGCTCAAGCCTTTGAGCCAAAAATCTTGAAATGGGTCACATCTGGCTTCTTCCCACTCCAAGATTCGAAAGGAGTCATACCATCAAGTTGATTATGAGGAACCCTATTCTAGATGTAGGATTCAGATTTTATATCCTTGACCCAAAACATTGGTGGAAAAATCTTAGCCTCCATCATGAAGGTTGTCATCTCCTTCAATGATATGTTCTTTCTCTCAGCAACACCATTTTGATGTGAAGTGTAAGGGATCGAATGTTGCATCTAAATACCTGAATCTTTGCAATACTAAATGAACTCAGAATTTACATACTTGCCACCATTTTCAGATCCAAGGATCTTGAGTTTCCTCCCAGACTGGTTTTCAACCAAGGCTTTAAAGACTTTGAAGTAGTCAAAAACCTCAAACTTATGCTTTAGGAAGTGAACCCAACAATACCTGAAAAAGTCATCTATAAAGGTGAGTGCATATTTGGATTGAATAATGGACATATGAGGGAATGGACCAACAATGTCACAGTGGGTCAAATCAAGAGGTGCAGAGGTTCTCTCGTGACTAGTTTTCTCATACTTGTGCTCTGGGTGTTTTCCTAGGATACAACCTTGACAGACTCCCTTAGAAAACTTGATCTTTGGTAACCCTATGACCATATCTTTTCCTCTCAAAACAGAAATATACTTGTAGTTAATATGGCAAAATCTTTCATGCCAAAGCTTTCATGCTTCATTAGCATGAATCAGAAGAGCAAAGGGGTTTGAGTAGGGTAGAAAATGGGAAAACATGTATACCTTCGAAGTGTGATCAACAACACCTTTTTCTATGACTTTACCATTCAAAATCTCAGTGATTTCAACATCATCAGGGGAGAATATGACCTTCTTTGGAGACTCAGTATGAGTCATCTAATACACTAACAAGATATTAGAGGCAAGTCCTGGAACATACAACACATTATTAAAACTACCATGGTCAAGATCAATCCTACCCTTCCCCAAACTGTTAGTGAGAGAGTCATCTCCCAAAACTATTGGTGAACCTTTCGACATGTCAAGAGAGGAGAATTTCTCTTTAGTCAAAACCATATGTCTAGAATCTCCAGAATCTATGACGAAGCTAGGTGATCTTGATGTGCCAGCAACCAAGGCATGTACTCTCTCTCTCTCTATCTTCTGAATTTGATCATCCTTCGTTATTCTTTGAGCAATCAAGAAGGGAGATGTTATTATTCTCTAGGAGTTGGGTGAACATGTCAATTTTATTATTCATACATGAGCTCTCAGGATGCTATACCTTACTGTAGTATGCGCACTTTCTCATTTCTCCTTTATTGTTCTTCTTCTGGGAGTTCTTCTTGGAGCTTTGAGGCTCCTCTTGAGAGTTTGACTTGCCTCTCTTTTGCTCAAGTGGCTTTTTAGCTTTTTTCTTGCTTTATAAATCCACCCTTGAATCTCCAGAAACCAAAGCTTGGTATTTGGAAGGTTTGATGGTGCCCATCATCACCAACTTACCTTGCTCTTGTGTGAGGGATTCCATGAACTCTGCAAGGTTAGGCATCTTCCAAGCTCATGTTGTCAACTTGGTGGCATGGAAGGCCGAAACAAACAATGAATAGTCAGGACCAAGCTTAGAGAGTATGGAAAAGACTAGTTGCTCTTCCTTATTTTCGATCCCACAATGTTTTAGCTGCAAAACAAGGGCCTTAAACCTGGAAAAGTAGAGTTGCAATGATTCGAAGCTACTAGGACTCAAGGAGATAAGCTCATTCTCGATTTGATGTCCTCTGATCTAATCTATCTTTCCAAAAATATCTTCCAGATTATCCCACACTTCATTAGGTGATTTCAATCCATCAAGATGTAAGAGGAGGTCTCTTGAAATGATCAGACACAAAATACCATATGCCTCATCCCTCCTGTCGTTCCATTTAATTTTCTCTACAGCTGCATTGGGCTCTTCCTCAGTTGCCATAGTCACCCTGTAGAGACCTTTCGCTCCCATTCAATGATGTTGAACCTGCAATAACAATTTGGAAGGAGATAAATCGATCTACATAGGCTTTGATACCATGTGGAAATTGAACCCAAGAGATAGAACAATAACACTCACAAAATTGCTAATCAAACATGCAAAATTCACACCAAAGGAGACTGAAATTGGAGCATAACACTAATTTGTATTGAGTGAGTGTATAATATCCAACCTTGTGAAGTAATAGGCTGCTGTAATAAATAATTACATGATAGGTTATAATGCATAAGGATGCCATTCGAAATAGTCAAAAAGAAGGCTTACCAAATCTAATCAAATCCCTCATAGGTGCATAAAGCAGTTTCTAAATCTATAAAGATGATCACAAATTTGTGAATTCAAGTGGGAAAGATACAGAGGGATGGAAAGACAAATCATACATGCTTTTATTTGGAGAAAAGGAGGGAGGATGATGTGGGAAAAAAACAAGGCAGTTACACCTAGAATAGCTTTTCCTTTTGCCTTAAATCAACTATAAAGCAAGGAAACTTTTCAAAAAAGGCAGATATGCGCTTTACAGAATGTGGAATAAAGAAGACATGCTAAAATTGGTTTCTAGGATGTTTCCCAAGTGCTCCATGACTCAGTTTTAGCATGTGTTGACTTCTAGGACATGTAGAAGGAAACTAGCATAGAATGGAATCTAGGAATCTAGGTAATAAGACAAAAATGATTAAATTAATTTCTAATGTAGGTAGCTATGGGTTTATTATTCTAACAACAAGCTGATGCATTTAATGTTCTTGGAAATTGTGGCATCCTTCCCTTAGGCTTGGCTCACAATGGTTGTGCATTGTGTTTGTCATTTGGGGTTTGTGCATTTTCACTCTGCGCAGGTAGAAAACCATGGAGGTGATCTCCCGATCATAAGGTATTCTTCGTTCTAGTTTATATGCCTATGCATTTTTTCAGGTTTAAGGCTCTTAACTTGTCATACTTCTCATCCTAGTTTCGATTGCTATTTGCAGGTGTCGAAATATTGTGAGCAGGCAGTGTGGCTCTAGTTCTATCATGGTCTTGACCATGGAGCCAAGGTGCAAGGTAATCCTGCTTAACAAGTATGATCTTGTTTCCTCTTGGCTTTCCTACGTGTTGTTTCATCATTTGTGTTCGGGGCTTCTCTGTGGGGTTTGTAGTTTGCCTTCTGGATTATGATTACAAACTTGGATTTTATTAATTTGTTAAGGCATTTGACCCATGAAGTACTCATAATCCATTCAAATTTGTGTAAATAAGTGTGGGTTATGTAAATCGTTATTTGATTTGTGCCTTTTAGCCATGGGATGCACCATTGCTTGCAATGGTGCGTTATCCCATTGGAATGCCTATGTAACTTGGTTTTTGGTCTTAAATGATGACTGTGTAGTGAATTTGATTCCCACTGTGTAAATGGATATATATATTGTTTGTAATTGATGACCATGTTTATTATTTCATATTGTGTATAAGACGATTCTATTATGCATTTGTTTTTTTTCAGATGGGTGTGTGACAAGGCATTCACCTGCTCTCAAATGCTCTGTAAATAACGATGTTCTTTAGTTTTTTTATACTGTAAATACATTGAAAGAGTGGGTGTAGGCCATGTCGTGAATGGCATGATCCTTTCGAACAGTGCTGTGATAGCTTAGTGTAGGGTTTTAATTATTGTTATTAGTTCTTATGCGATGTGGACTGTGAAGAGCCATGGGTGGGGAACCCACGAAGGCCAATGTTTATTGTAGGGTTATTTTGGAAAAACTTTATGTTAAATTAAGACTTTGGCCGAGGCCGTGAATGTAGTTAGGGTATTACAACCTCACTGTTGGCGTAGGCATTTGTTTATTACATAGCATTTGGTGTATTTGTAAATTGCAACCCACATACAGTATATGTATAGCATGGACGGTGTACCAATGGTTATGCAATTTGCTTACTGTTTGTGTATAAAATGCTATGGTTTGTTATTATTATTTTTTCCTTGGGTCTGGACATCCATAGGAATCAATGTCACAACTTCTATTGGCAAAAAAGGGTTTTAATTATTAATTGTTTAAGGTTTTGCGATGACGGTGTGTCAATTTAGATGGGACCTTTAAACACTTTATGTTTTATAAAAAGGATGACTGTAATAATAGGACTGTTGATTATAGCAATTGATTTATGTAAATGGATGTGATTATTGCCTAAGCAATTTGGACTGTGGACTTGATAAGATTCCAGATATTTTGTATTGGACCACATGGATGGTAACAATATCTTCTCTATTTGGTTATTTATGATGATATTTATTTTAAATGGAGATGTTTAAATATTAGTTTATGTTTAGTAAGGCATACCTTGAAAGGTCTTGGATGATTTATTAACTTTGTTTTATTTATACTCTATTCTTTAGTTGATTTAAAATTAGTTAGTAGATTAACATATAGCACTATTTAAAGGTTGTTTATATATATATATATATATATTAAACATAGTTATTTCTACCTCTGATGACAAAAGCAATATGTCAGCAAAGTGATAAAGCCTAAAGAAAAAAATATATATTTAACTAGAAAACAAAACCTAGTTACAGTAAACATAATCTAAGTATTGGGATAATACAGAAAACAACATAAAGGTAAAAACCCTGGTAATATGCAGTATATAGTAAAATTTATAGCCTAATCTTAGTATTAAATAAAATACAAACCCCATCAGATTATTAACCAGAAAATCAAACACATAAGGTTAGGAAATGTATTGAAATCATTTACCTAGTTTAAATAGAAGTTAATCTAGGAAAATAGAATAGGCAATCAAGGGCTTCATACCTAAATTTGGAACTATGTTAATGGCTAAACCTGCACACTAAAATAACCAGCATTAACAATTCAATGTAGATCTCACCTCTGTTTGATGACCAAATCACTTGGGAACTACCATGTTCCACCCAACCATGATGCATAACCGTTCCTGGTTTAGAACTAGATCCCCCCGAACTGGAATCCAACATGCAAGTAGCTTAGAGCTCCTAAGTTAGGGTTTCCTAATGAGTGTATTAGATCTGGATCAGTTCTCCTTTTTCCTTCCAGGAAATTTTTCTTCAAGAATTTACTTTAGAGCAAATAGGTAGAAAAAATGACTCCTCTAATGATAGATCAGAACCCCAATCCTTTCCTTGGCTTGAGTCTTTATAGATAGACTTTTTAGTCAAAGGGACTGTTAAATCAAGAAACCCTGGTTTAATCATTAATAATTTAACTTAGGAACTTTCTACTAGTTCCTAGTTGGAATTTTATAGGCATTATACTATTTATTAATCTTTCATAATAAATAATAATTGATGGATCTCTTCTTCTTTCTTTTATTTATTAATATACTTAATTATTTATACATAACATGTTTAAAGTACATAATATAACAATCTATTAACATGTGTCCCTGGGCATCATATACCATGATCCCTAGACTTAATGACACTTATTCATTAAGGTCAAGTAGGTAGATGGTTTAGGTTTACTAGGCTAGGAAACTCTAAACATCCTTGCATGTTCGATTTCCCTTGTATAATGTGGTAGCTCTTCAGTACTTCGATGAGAATACAGAAATTCAAAATTTCATTTAATCACTTTTAAATAAGTATGATGAGATCAATATTTTTCTCCAGTCGTTTTCACTCGGAAGTTATTAAATTCTTTTTAGTAACCCCTACCTCTTACCAGATCCCATATTCAACGATTTAATAGGGAGTTACAATTTAGTGCAATTCCAGAGCTCCTCGCTTAACACTAATGCTAGGATGTACTTGTACGATACACCTAGGGATACGGTGGCCAAGATTCTAATGCTACAGAGATTATGCTCAACATCAACATGGAAGGCTCCAGGGCTTATGCCCAACACTTCCAAGTCTTCTCTTTTCATGTGTTCGAAGGCTTCTTTCTCAACACAAATGTAAGTACTCATGTTATTCAGATATCCTCGCTCAACACAACATTAATCACTCAGGTGATCCAGAGCTACTTGCTCAACACCAAACATTATTCACCCATGTGTTCTAGAGTTGCTTTCTCAACACAAATCATTACATCAATCATGTGCTTTAGGGTCCACGCCCAACACAAAACATCTCATCAACCATGTGCTTCAAGGTCCACGCCCAACACAAAAACAAACAACATATATATATCATCAATAATTGGCTTACACCCAATATATAAAACAAATCATCATGTTCATATGCAGTGGGGTATTCACCCCAATATAAAAATAAAACATCAAGATAATAATCGTAATTAATAGGCACATGTTGATAGGTGTTAGGTCCAAAATTCAGGATATTACAATGACTGTAATTGAATATTTATTTATTTAAATAATTAAATAGAAGAGAGACATATACAAAAGATACTATTGAAAGAGTGTTCACTCACCCACTAGGGTGAATGAGTAGTTGTAGAAGGCTGATTGAAAAATGGAAGCACTAGCATTTCACTTTCTAGCTGTCGCGGGAAGCAAAATCCCTAAAATTGTGGTCATGTTCCCTGAGAAGGGGAGTTGATCAAGTGGCACATTTAATTTCAAAACTAACCCAAAGACTTGGGAAATATTATAAATACAATCGAATTGAGCAGGAGGTTCACTACATTCTATTCAAACCGAATGAAACTTGTGACTGCTGCAAACTAAAAATTCAAGAACACAAGGAATTTGATGAGGGGATAGCTAAAGTGGAATGGCTAAGTTAAGTCTTTTATCGAGTGCTAAGTTTCAGAAATTTCTATGTGTACTGTTACATAGTCTCTTCGTCCTAGTGGTTCAGTGAACAAGATCAGGGGTCCTAAGAAAGTAATCTTAGCTTCTTCAGGAAACGGTTGGGTGGAATGGTCTCCTTTGGTTGGTTGTCCTTCTTTTGAAAAATTATCCAAGGTCTCAATTGTTTGTAGTTTATCTGTGATTCTATTTATGCAGAATGTGTAGAATTTACAGAGTTTTAATGGTAACTGTTATATATGGTATCTATCTAAAAAGGAAAAGCTGTAGTTATTTTCTTATGATATTATAAATAGTTTTTCTGATGTATTTTACTTTAATAGATGTAAAATCCATCACGATAGGTATATATTATAATGATTCATGATATTAGGACAACGCATTCCTCTTCATCTAGTAATAGTTACATTACATTTATTTTTAATTAGAATTTCTAAGTTCCAAACTAGAATTCAAATCTCCCTCATATCACTTAGTGTACCTAAGATTTACTTAGACAAGTATTTTATAATTATATTTTCTTATCAGTATTAACCAAACTAGGGTTTATAAAGCTAAATTCTAAACTACTATAGAACCTCATTAAAAACCTTATAGATTCGGTAGCATTCTTTTAAAATGGATCTTCCATGAAATTATACATTATCATATTTTAAACAACAGTTAAGCAATTTTACAAATTACAGTATTAATTATACCTTATATAATTATATATTAAAAACCCTAACTAAAGTTAATTTCACTAAATCAAAGATGAAAACCTGTAACCCTCAATAGATAGAGAGTATATTTATATGTATATATTATATCTAGGGTTTTACAAAGAACCTATACAAAACCCTAATCATAATATATTAAAATGGTAATGACCTTACAACTCATTTCGTACTATGTATAATTGGTAATCAAAGTTGCAAAATCTAATAGAGCTAACCATATTTTTTCCATACGACACAAGAATCCCAGTTACATTATACTGTAACTAAGAGAAAATAAATAAATAAAAATTAAACTAGGTTATCAAATCAAATCTCGCCAAAGGATTTTGGCTAAAACAAACAGCTATATGGATACAGAGGCCTTATGGCCCAACCAAAATGTAAATATTATTTTCAACAGTCTTTCTATTATTAATACAATTTCCTTACAGATCCTAAATGAAAAGAAAACAGCAGAACCTTTGAGGAGGAGTCTTCTTTACACTTATGTTTTCATAGCCATTTTGCTTTTACCCATCTCGACTTAAAGCCCTTAAAACTACAGTACATAAGAAAGGAAACGATTATTTCATGTAATAAGCATTTTACGTATCTTAACGGCCATATGACCGTAAGTTATCCACTAAAAGAAACATTTACAGAACATACATTCCAGAGCATGAAACATATAAGCAAATACTATTTTTTTTTCAAATTTAAATTGTAGGATGGAATGAAATCCACTTTTAGAACAATGCTTAAACCAATTCTATAAATACATCAAACAGAAATCCTCACGGGTTTATTTTTAAAGAAATAAAATATTTACATTTTGGAGCGACAATCATAGGACTGTTCACACACTCGATCAAAACATACAACCTATCACTATTCTACTAAAAAAACATTGCACAGTCACCTCGACTCCAATGTCGGAGAGGTTCTCTTACGATAAAAAATGTAGATGCCTCACGACAGAACCAAAGAAGTTACCACTTTCATGCCACAACAAAAAACATGATTTTTCTCAAGAGAATACGGTCCATATATAGAGATGCCGAGTTGCACACACCACAACCCCTAAGAACAAGGAAGGTGAGGTTCTAGTTCTTACCAAACCTTGCGATGACCTTTTGTTTTAAAACTGACTCTTCCATTCTCACAATGACCTTCCCAATTTCACTTGTAACCAAAACACGCAAGATTAGTTACATGTTTTAAAGAATGAATAAGACCATAGAAATCACAACAGAATATCATTGTTTTAAAATAAAACAGCTTACCTTCGAAGAGTTAGGCTTGGGTTGGTCGTCAAGGAAATTTTGCAAGTAGTGATAGAGCTTCAGACCCGTGGGCCAGTAGTATGCCAACAAAAAAAATTCTTCCTATGTTTATTTTGTATTTAAGGTCACGCTTTTGGAGGTCAAGGCCTACAAGGCCGAGAGCTCGGCTCTCTCTCACGATTCTATCATGCGGGAAATCAAACAACACAATGATAAAAACCATAACGTTTTCCAAATAGCTTTAAACCCTAGGGTTTTGTGAAAATATTTTTTGTGATTTCTAGTTGGAGCTTTAAAAGTCATCACATGGCTTATACAGTACCACACACAACAGGATTTGAGCCCAAAATCTGACGAAAGTTGATGTAAAATGCATTTTTGTCGGTTTGCAATGATGAAAAGTAGTGTACCTTCTGATTTATTTAAGCATTGTCAAATTTACGACATCCTTAGTGAAGGTTTTTCAATGACACTTTGCAACACTATGTCGTCTATTATGCGATGGAGGTGTGTCGAATTTGAGACAGAAGTGTGTCAAATTTGTGACGATACTTGGAGGACAAGTCGTCAAATATCCAATAATAGTGTGTCAAATTTTTTACGACACTTGGAGGATGAGTCGTCGGATTTTCGATGTCATTGGGATATTTTTTGAAACAATATAAAGACATATTTCAAATAGTTTAAACCCATATTTCAAACGATAACCAGGTTCATATGGTCGGATATTTGACGAATGACGAATTATAAATATAAACATTTTTAAACATTTCAACATGTTTGCTATAGAAGCGACAGACAATTTGTGGAAATTATTTATTCCTCGACGAACAATTTGAGGAATTGTTTTATTCTTCAACGGGGGGTTGCAGGAATTTTTTTGTTCTTCGACGGACAGTTTGCCGAAATTTTTTTGTTCTTCAACAAAACTTTGTTTGATAAAATTGTGATGTGTGGAGCTTGATTTTTTAACATTGTCGATAGTATTCATTCATGAATTTTGTGACAAAATGTCAAGTAGAAATATTTCTGATCCAAACTAACACAATCGACAATTGCTTGCTAGACTATGAGATGCAGCGAAATGAAGGTGTGATGGCAAATGTTATTGTCCATGTACTCAATGCAATGGATTTAAGAGGAGAAGAATATTGATTTCAACATCCACAAAACATTGCAAGGAACATGGACACGCTGAGGGGGGGAATGAATATCATCCATTTGTAGGTTTAGCATTATAAAGTTTTTTATATTATTTGCTTTCGTAAAGGTATGTATTATTTTAATATTTCCTATATTAAATTATATCTATTGATGTTTTCATGCATTTATATATGAAAGAAACCCTACGACATATCGTCCATAGGAAGTGATTTCAGAACAAGTTCTGGATCAAGATCATGGAGCGTCTATGTTTAATGGAGAAGAAGTGAATGATCATATTGAACAAGATGATCATACTGATAACGTAGTTGAAGATGATGGTACAAATACATTGAATCATTATTCATTTAATGTTAGAATGGATGATGACGATGGCGATGATAATGAAAATATTGATGACTTTGATGATGTTCATGATATACCTCTTCTCGATGGGAAATGAACCCTTTCATGAAGGCTCCAAAACAAGTCTTCTCTCTGTTTTATTGTTGATAATGAACTTGAAGGTTATGAATGGTCTTTCAAACATATCAATCACACGGATGCTAAGGTATGTAAAATAATCCATCAGATATATAACATCGTGATAAATTCTATCGATATTCCTCTAATAATTGTATTGTTAACTCATTATTGATCATCATACGGATGAAATGTGTTTCATTAATATTATTTATTTATTACATTAACTATATGTGTGTGTGTGTGTAGCTTAATAGCTGAATTTTTGTTACCACCATCAAATATTTTACCTCGCACATATTGAGATTTATCTTCCATTGTGAAAGAGATGGAATGCATTATCAAGCAATTCATACATGCCCTGATGACCATGTTATATATTATAATTAGCATGAATTCACAACAGAATGTATGGAATGCCATATAAGTATATATCGAACATATTAAGTAACAAAAAAGGTGCCTCACAAGGTTCTTCATTATATTCCCATCATTCCACGTTTGCAATGGTTGTTCAGGTGCAATAACATAGCGCAATTTATGGATTACCTTGCCAGGAACATAAGTCAAGATGATGTTATTCGAATTTCTATAGATGGTTCTGCTTTTAGGGATTTGCAGGAAAAGTGGCCTCACTTTAAATAAAAACCACGTAATCTTAGGATTTATTTGGTAGTAGATGGTGTTAATCCATTTACACGGTGTTGCCTATTTTTGTTATCAACAATAAGATTCCTCCATGGTTGTCAATAAAGAGGAAGCACATAATGTTGTCGATGATTATTCTAGGTATTTTGTGTCTACAACTGTTCTATTTCTAATGTAGTTGTGGCATCCCATTTGTCGTATTATGTTTCCTAAATTCATTTGTATATTTTTTATTTTACTCTTGTGCATGGTTTATATATCTTAATGGTTCTCATAATTATATATTTTATATGTGCTTCAAATAAATCAAGTAAGTTCCAAGTCAAAGATATAAATGTATATATCAAACCTCTTATAGATGAGATACTGGAGTTATGGAATGGCATCACTATGTATGACATATCTAGACCAATGCGACAAAGGCAATTTCAATTCCATGCAATGGTTGTATGGACAATACACGATGCCCTTGGGTTAACCCAATTTTGTGGTTTGTATTTTTAAGTTCCACTTTAATTTCATTTAATTATATGAAGTAGTTAATATAGTTTATATATAATTATAATCGACATAGACATTCCATATCTATATATTGTAGGTCTTCAGACAAAGGGTAAATTTTCATGTCCAGTTTGTGGTCCTAAGATAAAATCTCATCCCTCAAAAAGCTTAAGAAAGGAGGTGTTTGATGCGTATAGGAATTTCCTCTCTAAGAATCACAGGTATAGAACAACCAAAAAAAATAATATTTTCAATGGGAAGTAGGAGACTACATGAAAACCACGGAGAATGACACCTTTCCTTTGGAAGATGCAATACAATAAAAATTGTCATCATGGTACATATGGATACTTGTATATTAATTATTATGTATTTTAATTTTTATTGTGAGTTGTTTACTGTAGTGGCCATATTTGATTTATGATGTAATTTATTTATAAACTAATATTCATGACGTCCACCATGATTATGAAGGCATTAATGGGCTTCCACGAGGAATGAAAAGTCATCCTATACAATTCAGCAAGTTGCCCTACTATGAGCACCTACAAATTGCTCATTTGTTTGATACAATGCATATTGGAAAGAATGTGACTGAAACATTATGGCGACTACTGGAGCTAAGGAGGGAGAAAGATAAAATTGTGAAATCTTGCAAAGACATTGAAGAAGCCAACCATTCAATGAAAGAATTCATCCAATTTCATAGCAACAGAGACCAAATTAATATAAACTCAATTCCATGGATGTTTACGGAGCAACAAAGCAATGTTGTCAAAGAAGAAATGCAGAAAATTAAATTTCCCACTAGATTTTTTGTGAACTTGAAGAATATAATAAGAAAAAAGGTGATTTTGCAGGGGTCAAAACACATGATTGGCACGTCTTAATCAAGGTAATTATTATTGTTATGTCAATATAATTTTTTTTTTTCATTTTATTCCATACATTTGTTTTCTTGTTTGTATACTCTTTGATTAATAAATGACGTGTTTGTATATTGATATAGTATGTTCTACCTCTCTCTCTCCTGGACAACTTTGACAACATTGTCAAACAAGTTATATATAATCTTGGTAAATACATGAGGTAACTAGCGATTAGTTGCTTGTGCTTAGTGTTTCTTTAATTCTCTGTATAATTCATATTTTTTTTGTGCCTTATTTCATTATATGTAATTTAATGCTTTTTTTTGTTAAATACCGTTATTGTTTTGCATCACTTGTAGATGGTTGACATCTAAATAAATACATATAGAAGATATAAAGTATTGGATGAGATAAATTCCTCATCTCATGTGTGAAATGAAGAAGCATCTACCTTCGGCATGTTTCACTGCACAGGAACACTACCTCATACACCAAGTTGAGGAGATTGAGTTGTGTGGACCTATGCACTCAAGGTCCATGTGGATGGTTGAGAGGCACTTGAAATTTATAAAGGGTTTGTTGAGACACCGAGCACATGCTAAGGGTTCTATGATGAAAGGATATAAGGCATACCAAAACATGTTGTATGTTAGTGAATATATTCCTATTTTAGCATCAAATCTCAATTACGTCGCATTTGTGGTCTGGACTCCAATAACAAATTTGAAGGGGAGAAAATGAAGGGGAAAGGTAGATCGAGGAAGGTGAAAGGTAATTATTAGCTAGTGGATTTTTATTATATTGTTCATATTCTAATTGCATTTTCTAGTTATTGCATCAATTAAGAGCATATAATTTGTTTAGAAAATTTACATATGTCTTTCATCTTAATGATTATTGTCATCAAGCAGTTGGTCGATAATGGGATGCAATTCATTTATACATCGCAAACAATATTGAATGGATGAAGTTATGGATTGAACGATGCAAACAATCGGGTCATGGAATATCATGGGAAGGTGTGGCTTCATTGGTAAAAGAAGCACATTGCAATGAATATAGAAATATTATAGAAAGGGAAATCGATTTAGCATATGGTTTAAAAGATAAAATGGCAAGCATATTAATCAATCACTCTAAATATTTTATTTTGCAAATTACATTTTGACGTACATGTTGTTCTTTTCCATGTATTGTTGCATAACTATTGAATCGTTGTGTAATATTTTCCATGTATTGCTTGTTGCAGGTAAAACACCATAAGGCTATGGTATGCAATGGTTGTAGATATTGCATCAAAAAATTGGATGAAACAAAGAAAAAATCATATTGTGGGATATCTGCAGTCTTTGAGGTGACCAATGTTTCATCTAGAAGTGACAAACATCCAGAACTCTCAGAAAATGGATACTATGGATATTTGGAAGATATTCTACAGTGTGATTTTAAATCCTTCAAGGTAGTTCTATTCGTTGTCAAATGGTACAGGTTACGATTGAATCAACGTTATCCCGATAGAACCATTATTGAACATGATAATGGATTTACCATGGTAAATACAAGGTTGTATGATCTAGGAACCGAGCCCTATGTTCTTCCAATCCAATGTGAACATGTATTCTACTCGGAGGTTCCAGGTAAAGCGGGTTGGTCATTTGTTGTGAGACATGATCCAAGGGGAAGGCTGGTAAAGTATAACCAAGACGATGGTAATGAAGAGGGTTCTCTGGAAGAAGAAGAAGATGGTGAAGAGAATGATCAACATGAGTTAGATGACGATGATGATCCAGGAAAAGATGTCCAAGAATTAGTTGAATCAGATGATGTAGCAGACAATGCCCATGAAGATTATACTGACAATAACACCATGAGCATAATTGAATTAGATGACGATGATGATATGGACAATCCTTACAATGTTGACTCTAAATATGATGATACGGATGGTGAATTGGAAGAAGAATTTGATGACTTGGATGAAGAAGATGATGAAATATATTAAAAGGTAAATATTTAATTAGACCTATTCTTTTATCTTCTTTTTTTTAAGAAGAGTTAATAACATCATCATCCTCACCATCATCTTCATTATCATCATAATGACCCTCATTATCATCATCATAATCATAATGAGGTGTCATTGTCATCATTATCATTATGATCATCATAATCATCATCATCATAATGACCCTCATCATCATCATCATAATCATCATCATCATCATCATAATAATAATCTTCATCATCATCACCATCATCTTCATCCTCATCATCATATGCCACCGACAACAAACAAAAAATTGTTGTCGAATTACCGACAGGATTTTGTCGAATTTTAGGCATGAAAGCCGTCGAATTATGGGCTCAAATTCTATTGTGACATGAAATTGTTTTTATTAACCATCCAATCTATATAGTATCATAAACCTACGATTACTCACACCTTGGGAACCTTAGATTTATGGCTTGTATCACTCTTTTAGCCAAGCACTACGATGTCATAACTTAGGAAAGCATGGCTTCCCTTAAGTTATTAACCTTGTCATATTAGTTCAACATGGTATGTTTCCAAAAGAATAGTTTTGTTTATGCCTGAAAAAGATTTGATAATATTATGTGTTAGCCAAATGACTAAGTAATACCATGGAAGTCCCTTCTCCTAGCTTCTTAGTAGGTTAACAAGTTAATCTAGAAAACTAACCAATAAAATTTACTGAGTGTAAACATCTGAAAATAAACATGTCTTTCATTTTTAATTGACACCAAGTAAGGTAGTGTTGACATAACAATAAGTCGTATAATAATGTTGTCATAATTATAAAAATTATGTGATTTGGATAAACGAATATAAACACAAGCTAAATATCATATGGTTTAATGGGTTTCAAGACTAAACAAGATTGGATGTTGTAGTAACTATGTTAAGAATAAATTTAGAACATGATATGGATTAATTATTGTTTTACAACTGTAGTTAAGTCTCTTTTATTTTGTTTTTTTTTTTTTTTTTTTTTTTTTTTTTTTTTATTTCACGAATTTTGGGTATGTTACATGTGGTATCAGAGTGAGTTCCAAACACTACACCTGATTGGATCACTCGCATGCAAACAAGAAACAAAATATACTGATGATGTTCTAAAAATTATTTATATACAAAAATATAAAATTGTATTTTGCAGGAAATGGAAGAAGTCGAAGCATCTGCTGAAGATGGATCCCATCACAATAATCGAGATAACAATTTATGTGGAATTAAATAATCAACCCTTAGAACTACTTCAAACAGTAAAAGATTTAAGTGCTAAACTTCAAACAGTAAAGGAAGATAATGAAATCATTATAAGAGCTCAAAAGGATCTAAATTAGATACTACTGCATAAAATACATAACGAAGGTAAAGATAAAAGAAAAGAGTATGAAACTGATTCTGTAACCATATCATACAAACGCAAGGGCAACAAATTAAAAATTTATGATATTAAATTTTCTTGAGGAGTTAAAGTAAGGTCGCATAAACAAAAGTACAAATACACCAGTGAAAGAAGTGAAAGTGACAGAGGTCCTAGGAAGAGAAATTATAAACCCTATGAAGAGATCTGAGGGGGATTTAAAAAGATAAAACCTCTAATGTTTAACGAGAAAGTGGAAAAGGGTGAAGAAGTCAAGGCTTGGTTATTAGGAATGAAAAAGTACTTTCAAATTTATAACTAATGTGATAGAATGAAATCCCGGACAGTTATCTACAACCTAACAAGAAAAGTTGACATCTGGTGGAAGGACATAAAAAGAGTAAAAAACCTTAAGGAAAAGTATTTAACCTAGAGTGTCTTAAAAAATACTTTAAAAGAAAATTCTTATCCGAACAGTATTATGAAGAAAGAGCTAAATATTTTTATGAAATTAAACTAGGTTCAATGTCAATGAAAGAATTAAGTAGTAAATTTTTAAGTTTACTAAGATATATACCTTATATAATTGATGGAAAGCCTAAAATACAGTAGTTTCTAAGTTGTCTTTCTACTAGTTTCAAGGACAGAATTGAATTTGATAATCCCAAAACCCTTTAAGAGGTAATGAGAAAAGCCAACTTCTGCTATGATCAAAGTAAAAAGAGAGGAAGTATGCCTAACTGGAAGTATAAGAGAGATAGTAACACTGACCAAAAAAGAAAAAGTTTTAATCCTAATATAAGTTTCGTAAATAACTCTCTGAATTTCTCTAAGAATAATTATCAAGGAACAAAGTTTAAGGGTAAAACACAACAAAGCATTACAACACCAAAAGGTAGAGACATGCCTAATAATTAAGTTAAAAATAATGAACATAAGGAACATGTAAATTACTGGGAATGTCAGGGACATCACTATGGAAAAGACTGTCCGAACAGAAGGATGAACTACAACAATGTGCATACCATTCAGGAAGAGGAAACAGTCGAAGATCTAGAAAATGAAATGCCCAGAATAAATGCAGCCATGGAAAATCAATAGGTTGATTGCCAAACCTCCATGGTGGAAGTACAAGGTATGATACAAAAGCAGTCTGTTTTTATTCCGATTGACCTAGGTGCTAGTTTAAGCTATGTGTCACCTAGCCTTAGTGTAAAAATTAAATTTATCTTTGAAATTTTTTGAAAAATCTTAGCTAGTTCAGCTAGCTACAAGGACTAAAAGGAAAGTGGTTAATTATGTTGAAAACTATGAAATGTTTATGAGTCAGTTTAAAACTCAAATAAAGTTAAGTGGTTTTTCATTAGGGTCTTATGATTCTTTAATAGGTATGGATTGGATGGAAATACATGAAGTAATTTTAAATTATTTTCAAAAAACATAAATACTTGTTTAAGTGATAAAGGAGAAAGAAGTACAGTCAAAGGGATACCTAGGAAAGTTTCGGTTAGACAAAATCAGCATTACAAATGAAAAAGGTTGTAAGTAAAGGTTGTAAATTATTTGTTGTAGATATAATAAATAATGAGCATATGGATAAAGAAGATAAGATGAAATTCGATGATATTCCAATCCTACAAGATTTCTAAGATGTTTTCTCAGGAGAAATTCCAGGATTACCTCCAAGGAGAGGTCTGGATTTTACAATTGAATTAGTACTAGGAGATGCACCTAATTCAAAGGATCCTTATCGAATGAACCTTTTAGAACTTAACGAATTAAAATTACAATTACAAGAATTGATAGAAAAAAATTATGTAAGTCCAAGTGTATCCCCTTGGGAATCACCTGTCTTATTCATTAAAAAGAAAGACGATACATTACGTCTATGTATATACTATCGTCAACTAAACAAAATGATAATTTAAATAGATATCATATTCCTCGCATAGATGATCTGTTTGATAAGATACGTGGAGCGACAATATTTTCAAAAATAGACTTGAGATCTAGATATCATCAAGTCAGAATTAAAGACGAATATATTTTTAAAACTAATTTTATAACCCGATACAGGCACTATGAGTTTGTAGTTATGCCCTTTGGGATAATAAAGAGTCCAACAACCTTTATGTGTTTAATGAACAATGTTTTAAGTAAATACCTAGATAAATCTATAGTCTTCTTCATAGATGACATATTAATTTATTCGAATTCAAAATGCAAGAAGAACATGATGAACACTTGCAGTAATTTTACATGTTCAAAGAGAACATAAATTGTATGCTAAATTTAGTAAATGAAAATTTTATAAAGATAAAATATAGTATCCAAGGCACGTGATATCCAAGGAAGGGATATCAATAGACCCAGATAAGATAAAAGCAATAATTGATTGGCATGTTCCCAAAGATATAATAGATGTACGATCATTCATGGGAATTATTGGTTATTATCATAAATTCATCGAAGGATTCTCGAAGATCATGAATCCCATAATATCTTTGCAGAAAAAGGGAAAAAGATTCATATGGGATCAGAAAGTGTGAAGAAATTTTTAATAAATTAAAAGAATTGTTAACCATTGCACCTATACTAAAAATAACCGATTGAGACAAGGATGTCGTTGTATGCACTGATGCATGCAATGAAGGTTTGGGTGGAGTATTAACACAACAAAGTCATGTAATTGCTTATGAATCAAGGAAGCTAGAAACACATGAAAAGAATTATGCAACCTATGACCTAGAGCTGGCTTCCATAATTCATGCTCTAAATATGTGGAGCCATCATCTAATTGGTAAAATATTTTTGTGAATGTCTGATAACATAAATTTGAAGTATTTGTTTGATCAACAAAATATGAACACAAGGAAAACTAGATGGTTAGCTTTCTTTAGCAAATATGATTTTAAAATCAAACACATAAAAAGAAAAAAAATAAAGCAGTTGATGCCTTAAGAAGAAATGAAATAACGTCGATTTTATAACTGTCATTAGTAGATATAAAACAAAATTAGATGATAAATTGGAAAAAGGGATAAAACTGGACAAAGAATACCAAAATATAAGAGAAAAAGTAACTCATAATGAATCTAAAAATGTAAAAAAAGATTACAATTTAAATGAAAATGGCTTAATATTGTATAAAAACAGAATTTATGTGCCTAACATACCATAAATTAAATTGATGATTCTAAATGAACTACATAAAAGTCCTTACTTCAGACATCCAGGGTATCAAAAGATGATAACAATGTTGAGAAAAGAGTATTTCCAGCCTAATATGAAGAAAGAAGTTGCTGAATATATAGCCATGTGTATAGAATGTTAGCAATTTAAAGCTGAGCATCAACATGCAATGAGTATTTTGCAACCATTACCAATTCCAAATTGGAAATGTGAAGTCATCAGTCTTGATTTCATAACTTGTTTTCCTAAAAATAAAAAAAATTAAAAAAATGATTCCATAATGGTAGTAGTAGAAAACTAAGTAAGGCAACACACTTTATACCTATTAAAACAACTCATAAGGATGATAACATTGTTGACATATTTATTAAGGAAGTTTTTTTATTGCACAAAATTTCAAAGGTAATAATTTCTGACAAAGATCCTAAGTTTACTGGTAAATTTTGGAAGTCATTGTTTAAAGGACTAGATACTAAATTGAATTTCAGTACCGCTTATCATCCAGAAATGGATGGACAAACACAAAGAGTCAATCAAGTACTAGAATACATGTTGCGAATGTATGTTAGAGACTATCACAATAAATGGGAAGATTATTTGCACTTAGTTGAATTTGCGTATAATAATCATTATCAAGATTCAACTAAACTTAGTCCTTTTGAAATATTATATAATAGGAAATGTAACACTGCCATTACATAGAGTAATCCAGTTGACAGATTGATGTTAGGTCCCGACTTGTTAAAAGAACTAGAACTAACATTGAAATAGGTACAAAGTAATTTGAAAATTTCTCAAGTCAGACAAAAGAGCCATGCAGACCTTAAAAGAACTCCGAAATAATTTCAAGTAGGTGAGAATGTATTTGTTAAGGTAAAACCACGAAAGAGCTCCTTTAAGTTGGGGATTTGTGCTAAATTAGCACACAAGTATTGCGGACTGTTCAGAATATTGGCAAGAGTTGGACCAATGGCATATCAGTTAGCTTTGCCACCTAATCATAGAATACATAATTTTTTTCATATTTCCATATTGAAAATGTATGTGCACGATGATACTCATTTGATCATCTAGTATTTTCTTCAGGTAGAACCCGAAGGAGATTTTTCAGGTGGAAGCAAACTATATTCTTGAGAAGAGGGAAATTTTTCTCCAAAATCGCACCATTGGACAGGTAAAGGTGCAATGGAAACACCTTAGTCCAGAGGAAGTAACCTGGGAATTAGAGAGTCATATGCGGGAGGCATATCTAGCTCTGTTCCAAGAAGCGTGAGAACAAGATTAAGGAACATTGAGGACGATGTTGAACTTAAGGGGTGGTGTTTGTAACCCACCTAGAGCTGAAAAATAAATATTTTTATTTATTTGAAAAAAATTATGTTAAAATTATTGTAGAGTTTTTACGACCATGTTTGTCAAGGATGACTGTAATTAAATATTTATGTATTTAAATAATTAAATAAAAGAGACACGTATCCAAAGGAGATTGTTTAAAGAATGTTCACTAACCCAGTAGGGGGAATGAGAAGTTGTAGAAAGCTTAATGACAAATGCTAGAACTAGCATTTCACTTTCTAGTTGTTGCTGGAAGAAAAATCCCTAAAATTGTGGTCATGTTCCCTGAGAAGGGGAACTAAGCAGGGGGCTCATACAATTTCAAAACTAACACAAAGACCTAGGTAATCTTATAAATACCATCGAATTAAGTAGGAGGCTCACTACATTCTATTCCAAGTGAATGAACCTTGTGACTATTGCAAACTGAAAAACCAGAAACACAAGGAATTTGATGAGGGCATAGCTAAAGTGGAATTGTTGAGTTAAGTCTACTATTTAGTGCTAAGTTTCAAAAAGTTCTATGTGTACTGTTACACAGTCTCTTCATCCTGGTGGCTCAGTGAATAGGCTCGGGATTCTAAGTAAGTAATCTTGGCTACTTCAAGAGAAGGTTGGGTTGAACGATCTCCTTTGGGTGTTTGTCCCTCTTTTGCAAAATTATCTCGGTTCTAAATTGTTTGTAGTTTATTTATGATTTTGTTTATGCAGAATGTGTAGAATTTACAAAAATTTTAATCGTAATTGTTCTATATGGTATCTGTTTGAAAAGAAAAAGGTATAGTTAATTTAGTATGATATTATAAATAGTTTTTCTGATGTATATTAATTTAATAACTGTAAAATCCATCATGATAGTTGTATATTATAATGATCTGTGACGAGGATGATTTTAAGGAACCATACTTATTTAAAAGTGTATAAATGTTGTCGAATATTACCAATTCTTAAAACACCAACTATAAAATTATTGGCAATATTTTTCAAAAAATATTTTAATTTCCGAGGATTTTATAATGTTTATATAATAATTTGGCATTTTTTGGGTGAAATTTTTTTACCTTATCAAAATTGGGGGAAACAGGGCTTCAAAAAGTGCAAAATGGTGAATTTTTTGGGGGATAAAAACATGGAAAAATAGCCCACTAGGCATGGACAAAGAATTTCTCTTCAACTAGTATTAGTTACATTACATTACATCTATTTTAAATTAGATTTTCCAAGTTCCAAACTAGAATTTGAATCTTCCTCTTATCACTAAGTGTACCTAATATTTACTTAGAAAAGTATTATATAATTATATTTTATTATGATTATTAACCAAAATAGGGTTTATAATGCTAAATTCTAAGCTACTATAAAACATCATTAAAAACCTTACAGATTCGACAGGGTTCTTTTAAAAATTATCTTATATGTAATTATACATTACAGTATTATAAACAACAGTAAAACAATTTTACAAAGTAAAGTATTAATTATACCTTATATAATTATATATTAAAAATTCTAACTAAAGCTAATTTCACTAAATCAAAGATGCAAACGTGTAACCCTCAACGGACATAGAGTATATTTATATGTTTATATTATATCTACAGTTATACAGAGAAATTATACCAAACCCTAATCAATATATCTTAATATTTTAATGACCTTATGACTCATTTCGTATTATATATAAATAGTAATCAAAGTTGCAAAATATAATAGATCTAACCATATTTTGGCCACACGACACAAGAATCCCGGTTATATTATACTATAACTAAGCCCTAAAAAATAATAAAAATCAAACTAGGATATCAAACCGAATCGTGCCGAAGGATTTCGGCTAAAACAAATAGAGTTACAGATACAGAGGCTTTATGGCCCAACCAAAATGTAAAAATGCTTTTCAATAGTATTTCTACTATTAATACAATTTCCTTATGACTCCTACATAATAATAAAAAAACATCAAAACCTTTGAGGAGGAGTTGCCTTTACACTTACGTTTTCACAACCATTTTTCTTTAACCCATATTGGCTTAAAGCCCTTAAAAGTACACTACATAAGCAAGGAAACGATTATTTCGTGTAATAAGCATTTTTTGGTATCTGAATGGCCATACGATTGTAAGTTATTTTTTGAAATAAGCATTACACAACATACATTCCAGAGCGTGAAACATTTAAGAAAATACTAATTTTTTTCCAGAGTTAAGCTTTAGCATGGAAAGAAATCCACTTTTAGAACAATGCTTAAAACAACTTTGTATATACATTAAACAAAATCCTTCATGGGTTTCTTTTTAAACAAAACAAATATTTACATTTTGGAGAGAGGGTCATAGGACTGTTCAAACACTCCATTAAAGCATACACCCTGTCACTATTTTACTAAACAAACATTGCAGATTCACCTCGACTCCATAGTCGAAGAGGTTCTCTTACGATAAAAAATGTAAATTCGAAGAGGTTCTCTTACGATAAAAAATGTAAATTCCTCACGGTAGAACCAATGAAGTTACCATTTTCATGACACAATAGAAAACACGAGTTTGATGAGAAAAATATGGTCCAAATACAGAGACGCAGAGTTGCACACATCACAGCCCCTAAGAACAAGTAAGCTGAGGTTCTAGGTCTTTCCAGACCTTGCGACAATTTTTTTTTTAAAACGAGCTCTTCCATTCTCGCAGCGACCCTCTAGATTTCACCTGCAACCAAAGCATGCAAGATTAGAAACATGTTTTAAAGAATGAATAAGACCATAGAAATCACAACAGAATAACATTATTTTAAAATAAAATAGCTTACCTTCGAAGAGTTAGGCTTGGGTTGGCCGTGAGGGAAATTTTGCAGGTAGTTACAGAGCTTCAGACCTACGGTCCAATAGTATGGCAACAAAAATCCTTCTTTCTATTTGTGTTCTGTATTTAAGGTCGAGTTTTTGGAGGTCAAGGCCTGTAAGGCCAAGACTAAGGTCTGCAAGGCCGAGGGCTCGACTCTATCTCCCAATGCTATCACGGAGGAAATAAAACAACATGATGACAAAAACCATAACATTTTCCAAAAAGAATTAAACTCTAGGGTTTTGTTTAACTCACACCTTGGGAACCTTAGATTTATGGCTTGTATCACTCATTTAGCCAAGCACTAGGATGTCGTAACTTAGGAAATCTTGGCTTCCCTTAAGTTATTAAATCTTGTCATCTTAGTTCAACATGGTATGTTTCCACAAGCACTTTTTTTGTTTATACCTACAAAATATTTGATAGTATTATGCGTTAGACCAACAACTAAGTAAGACCATGGAATTCCCTTCTCCTGGATTCTTAGTAGGTTAACAAGTTAATCTAGAAAATTAACCAATAAAACTTTACCAACTGTAAAAAACTGAAATAAACATGACTTTGATTTATATTTGACACCAAGTAAGGTTGTGTCCACATAACAATATGTCGCATAATAATGTTGTCGTAATTATGACAATTATGTGCTTTGGATAAACAACTATAAACACAAGCTAAAGATCATATGGTTTAATGGGTTTCAAAACTAAACAAAATTGGAAGTTGCTTAACTATGTTAAGCACAAATTCAGAACATTATATGGATTAATTATTTCTTTACAACTGCACTTAAGACTCTTTTATTGCACTTAAGACTCTTTTATTTATTTTTTTATTTCACGAATTTTGGGTATGTTACAGGATCTCATCTACAGAACAAGGTATGCCTCAATTTATTATTACAAGCTGATTGGTAGATCTTCTAGGTTTACCCTTCTTGGAGTTTGGAGAGAAGGGATTTTAAGCCTCCTTACGTTTTTAACATAAGTTAAACAGTAAAATGTTGGGTCTGGTAAATGCCTTGCAACTTGGAAAATCCATTGCGGTTTTCGAAAAAGAGAGTGTAGTTTTTTTTTCATTGGCTCTCATTATCTTTTATATTTTAGGTAAAATGCTTGGTGTAAAACATTTGCATTGATGGATATTTACATACAAGTTATATCAATTTGTAAAGGGTCGTGCATATTTCATTTATATTAAGGTAATAAACAAGTTAATAAGCTGAAAGAAAATTAATGAACATCTTAGAGGAGCCAATGTTATTAGCTCTAGAACCCTGAGCCTCTTGTAAAACAACAAGGGTAAATTGTGTTCAATGCACAATCTTTTTTCCTCAATAAATCGTTTCCCCTCCATTGCCAACGTGCTTAGTATTATTTCTGGGACTAGTATTTTGAGTGGGACTTGGTCTTTATGAGCCACCTTCTCATTAATGCTCCACAAGGAATCTCGAAATCTTGCATCAAGAATAAACTCAATCTAAAACATGACCTATCAGTTGGCTCATCCTCTTCATCCTCTTCCCAGTCCAACGTCACCGATACCAAATCTAATACCAATTCAGTGTCTGTTCATGCTCATGATGTTCTTGCATCGTCTCAGTCTTCCCAAGATTACTTGGATGGTATCTTTGAAGGATCCCAGGAACCTAATAAGGCCTTCAATGTAGTAAACAGTTGTAAAAATGATCTATTGTGTGTTCTGGGAGAAATGGAATTAAAACATAAACAAGTACATGATCAAACTAATCATGAGTTTTCAGTTGATACAAACTTCACCAACGGCCAGGAAATTTGTTACCCCAACCTGTGAACCAATGCTAGTTCTATCCATATCCATGAGAGCTTCTCTAACACTGCAACTTTTATATCTCCAAGCCTACACGCAAAATCATTGACATGCGATGTTCAATTAATAAACTGAATATTGTTAGCTAAATAGAATGCTATTACTACAGTAGAAGGTTAAATGTCAAACAGTTTAATATTCAATTGGCATTAAGCCTGTTACCCATTAAATAACATGCAACAAACTGAATTTTTCATATACAAGGCGGAGCAAGGCAAACCCCAAGGCCAGGGAAAGAAAACCCTAAAAATGATATTATAATTTTTATTGCAATCATTACAATGAAGGTGGAGTTATAAATTTTATGATTTCATCTCTCTTTTCTCTAATAGTTCATAGAGTAATTGCGGCAAAACGCCAAGCGTCCATGGTAAACTCGATTAATGGTACAAGCTTGTAGAATACAATAATCACAATATTCTATGCTATAATTTTGTATTTAATAACGTTTTTATGCTATACGACTGTATTTGATGACGTAATTGTCAATGGTGAACGTGATTAATAGTGCAAGTCTGTAGAATAAAATAGAATATAGATAATTTTATGTTATAATTTTATGCCATTTAAATATTCTAAGTTTTTAATTTTTTTTCTATATTTGTTTAATTGAGAATTTTTAAAAAATATTAGAATTTATTAATTATGAAAATTACATAATTTGGATATCATGAGATATTGAAGGCTGTTAAATTTATTTATAAATTAAAAAATACAAATTAAACATTTCCAAATTGAGATTTATGAAAATAAATTTAGCATATTCTCACCAAAACCCATAACAAAGTCTAAAACATATAATAAAAAAACTAATAATTTATTTTATGTATTTAATTAGGTTTCATTTTATGTATTTAATTATGTTTAAGAAAGTTTTATTTATAAATTAAAAAATACAAATTAAACATTTCCAAATTGAGATTTAAGAAAATAAATTTATCATATTCTCACCAAAACCCATAACAAAGTCTAAAACATATAATAAAAAAACTAATAATTTATTTTATGTATTTAATTAGGTTTCATTTTATTTATTTAATTAGGTTCAAGAAAGTTTTAGAGTTTAAAATTTAACATTTACAATTTATATTGTTATTTATTTTATGATCATTTATCCTATTTTTTTCGAATTAAAAATATAAGGTTAGTAAAAAATAAATAAATTATAAACAAATAATTGAATAAAAATTATTAGACCAAGAAAAAATATAATTATTATAAATTTATTTTAAAATTAGGTTTTTTAATTATCCATACCAATTTATAAAAAAAAAATTAATTTGAAAAAAAATTTACAATCCCATTTCCTTCTCTACTTCATAAATTAGTAAAGTGAATTAATTCTAAGTTTTTTATTTAAATTGTTTTTTATTAAAAATATTAAACCTATAGTTTTAGATAAATATCTATTAAATCAACATCATTGCATTTTATCAACAATATTCCATTCCACATATATGCATTGCGAGTTTTAAAAAAATTTAGTCATTTCACATCTCGTCGATTGATCTATTCAGTGCCTTTCGGTGATGGCAAAAGGCGAGCAATATTTCTTATGCTATGCAGCATTTAATGCGACGGCGGTCGCACTGTCCGCCGTCGGATCGCTCTTTGGAACGGATCCGACGGCGGACAGTGCGACCGCCGTCGCATTAAATGCTGCATAGCATATGCAGTATTGTTCGCCATGGAAAAACAATATCGTTATCCAAACTATTGAGTTGCTTATTTTAATCGCTAGATAATGCATCATGCCATCATTGTTAAAAGGAGAAGCAATGAAAGGTGCTAGCACCATGTTTCTTTCTTGCAATGATTCCAAAATATTTTTAGTCCCACTCTGCGGAGCACATGTAACAAAAATAGTTCTATGTTTCTTCCGCATCAAGGTTTCGTCATGTTGTACCATTATGTCTCGAAAGCTTTGAAGGGCATTCACGATGCTCGTAGTAAAAGAAAATCAACGTAAAAGCAAAAGGTTGCAAATGAAAGTAGAAATTAGTTTTTTCTTTAAGATAAAGAAACCACTCATGCTATGAAGTTGGACCAATGCCCTCCAAATGAATGACTAGGCCCAACATATCCTATTACATCATACAGGTTTAGTAACAATCCTCTATGCCATTTTACATCACACATATTATAATCATACATATACATATCTAGTATCAATCTCCTTGAGTCATTTTGGACAAAAATATATCAAAACAACCACACCTCATTACCTAATGACAAAATTATATGAAAACAACCATGTAATTAACTAATGTGATAAATTAGATAAAACAAAAACCACCTATTCAACGATTTCCACTAAGCATCATAAAAGTGTCCGACTTCCATAGGTTGGTTGAGTTGAAATTATATTTAACACATGTATATAAATTTATATGATAAAAACAAGTTCTTCTCTATGAGACTTTAAAACAGCAAAATCTGATCTCTTTTTTATTAAGTTCTTAATTAGAAAGACTAAAAACATTTATGAAAACACCTAATAGTATAATTGTAGAAGCTTTATTTTAAATTATGTAGTAAACTATTAAAAAATATGGTAAAACCAAAAAAATAATATATAGAATTGGAGCAAAAAAAACTCTTAGCTCAAATTGCTGAAACATTAACCTTGCAAAGCATATAACTTAGAATTGTAATTCAAATTTCTTAGATAAAGCAATTTTTAACTTTTTACTCAAACATTAACATTATAAAGCATGATAAACTATTTATTGATAAAAAAATGTCATTAAGAATATGAGGAAAACAAAATCTCAACTATAAACTTGCAAAAACAACAAAATGAAATTATAAGTCAAAGTAAAACACAAAATAAAATTATAAGTCAAATTTCTTCGACAAGCAATTTCTTAATCTTAAGATACTCAAGCATCAACAATAACTATAAAAAACTAACCCATTAGAGATGTGGTAAAGCGACCATAGTGGGTTGTCCATGGATCTAGCTTAACATTCTGAATTACTACATTAAAGCCCATATTTGGGGATTAGAAATTCTAGTTTAACATTGGGAAGTACTACACTAAAGGTCATATTTGGGGATTAGAAATTCTAGTTTAACATTGGGAAGTACTAAACTAAAGGTCATATTTGGGGATTACAATTTGTTAGAATAAAAACAATACAAGTGAAATAACTATTATGGTGGGATTGGGGTCATGGAGGTTATAGATTGAAGTTTTCACTTAAATGGTTGTCACTATCTTTAAGCTTTTAAATGGTTTTTTCTTACTTCTTTTTCACTAAGCACAATTTTGTTTGAGATAAAAATGAAAAAAAAACAGTTAAAACGTAGAAATATATAAATTTATAATAATAATTATACTCCATTTATAACAGCATGAGTGGGCCTAATGGTTAAGAGCATGTGTTTCCTCTTAGGAGGTGCCATGAAGAAGGGACTAAAAAAAAAAAGTTTTTTATTTTTATTTTTGATATTTACCTTTAAAGATAAGGTTTTGTATCCTTTTTCCATTCCTAGTAATCATCCATATAGTGTAATGTCCCCAAAAATTGGAAAAAAAAAATATAGGCTAGTAAAAACTACCTAAACGAAACATTATTATACTTGCGGTTCAATATAACGTACGCTAGTTGTACCACTGTTTGGTTGTAAGTTGTTCTTACGCTCTATCATCGTTCTTCAATTATACTTATTGTTGTGTTTTAACTTAGATGTCGTAATATTGTTTACTACTTGGTTCTTATGGTTATACATTTGTCGTGTATGTGTCGTTACTTGATTATATGCTTCGTTCCTTTTGCATAGTCTTACTCATTATTTATATGGTTCTAACTTGACTATGTTTATGGAAACAAAGTGGGTGGAGTGGCAGGACTCGTTCTCCCATGATGGTCTTAGAGGTAAAGTGTTCACTTTATTAGCAGGATTACTTAGTTCTGTTGAACTAAGGCGCTTCTTTCATTTCGTATGCAGATTAAACTTAGCAATGGAGATTTAAAGAGCGCTAAACATTGTGATAATTAACATACCTACTTTTTGTTATTACGCTTCCTTACGGACTCAGATTGATAGCAAGGTAATTTCTATTTCATTAATTATATAACCTAGATACATTAACTATGTGATACCTATCAATCAATATATTTATATTTCATGTCTATTTTATTACAGCTATTAACATATCTCTTGTTTTTATTCGCAAGTTATAACTTGGCTAAAGATCAAACTTGGGTTTTATTATAGCAAGTACTACCATGGCATATTTCATATGCCATGGTTTCTAAGAATTAAGCTAAGAGAACAATATAGATATGCCATGTACTAAGGCTTAAGCCTATGATCTAAACGATACATGTCATATGCTATGACTTTGGGTTAGTGTAAATAATACATGGACTAGGCATTACACTATCCATTACATAGACTAGACATTATACCATACCTTGTTTTAAACGTTGGGGTGGCAAGTTATTAAATATACTTTGCAACTTATACGATGGGGTTTAAGTCCCTATATGAAATGGAACCATCGTTAATGTTTCGAATGCAAACTATGGAATAATGGGTTTTGGGTTGTTAGTTGCCACCAAGATGGTGCCATTAATGTTTCTTGGCTTTTGGGGAAGCCCAAGATTAGGGCTTGGCTCCATGAATGGTTTGTTCATTTTGCTTGGTCTGTTGATGGATGTGGTCTCGGCTTTGTGCTGTGAAGGCGACAATGCCTTGGGTGACAAAGGTAAGCTTCGTTTGATTTCATGAATGCATTTTACATTTGATTCATGGCTCCTTCATTGTCATACTTCTCATCCTCGTCATGTTTGGTTGTGTTTGCAGGTGACATGGTAAGCGAAGGTGGGATGACTCCGAACTACAATGTCAGCTCAAGGGTGATGCAAATGTGGCCACGGTAAGATTTATTTACAAGCGAAGCTTGTCACTTCTCGGCATTGCGTTAGGATTGGGTTATATCATTGTTGTTTGGGGTTTTATTGTGGGAACTTGATTTTCCTTCAGGCCCGTGTATGCAAGGTTTGGTTTTTGTAAATACTGGTGTTGTCAACAGCAAATGGGGAAAACTTGGGACTTCTAGCAGACACTATCTTTCGTTTATGTAAATAGTATTTTGGTTTGGGAGTTTTTAGCCTGGGAAACACCATTGCTTGCAATGGTGCCATAGCCCTTGGCACAATTGTGAAATTTCAATTTCAGACTTTAATGGTGACTATGTAAATAAAATAATTCTTGCGTTTTTGGCAATGGTTAATATGTGGGACTATGTGTAAAATCTTATGCTGTGATAGGTGTTTGTTTGCTTATGTTGGATGAGGCATTTTCTTTCGTGGATTCTCTATGTAATTTCTTGTATTTAGTTCTTAGATGTAAATGCTTTTTAGCGAATGGGTTGAGGCCATGTTGTGTATGGCGTTAGCCCTCCCTAGGGTTTCTACGATAGTTTAGTTGGTTGCAATCTTTACTGTTTCATTTTATTAATAATTATGTAGAAAGTGGGAAATCCATGGGTGAAAACCCATGATGGCTATTGTTACTGTGACATTTCCTTTTACATGGATTGTGTATTTAGTTAATTAGTGGTCGAGGCCGTGCTTACAGTGTGGGTGTAGAACTAGGGTCTTGTGACCTTTCTATAGCAAATGTATTTGATTTGTTATCTAAGCCCACCTATACCTTCTGTATAGCGTGGCCGTGATTATGGTAAACAAAAACCCCATGGCGTTCGAATGCTGGTCGTGGTTTCTTTATTGAGTATGTATGTTTTATGTGGATACAAATTGGGCTTTAGGTGCCCACATGATTCGATTCCTGCCGACTCTTGTAATTACTTTCGACTGTGTAGAGAATTTGATATGGTTTATAAAATGAAACGATTCCTGTGTATGAATTTATATTGGGATTTTTAATGTGGCTTGTGACTTGGGTTTGGGTGCCCACATGAGTCAATACCGTGACCTTTGATATCTTAAGAGTTTTAGTTTAATAAAAGTCAAGTTTATTTGGTTACTTTTTATTATTAATTGTTGTAGGTTTTAATATGATGGCTTTGTGGTTATGTAGCAAATAACAAAAATAGTCTACAGGATTCATTCCTGCGGCCTTGTGTATTTACTCAGTTCATTATTTAATGATTATGATATTAGTGTGTTTAATTATGATACTATGGCTATGAGCGATATTTAAATGGGACTATTCGATTGTTATGGCATATCATTGATTATGTGGATTTCTATATTAGGACTGTGGATTTTAAATAGTAAAAAGAGAGTTGATCTTGGACCAAAGAATGGTCACGATACTTACTCTGTCCATTGTTTATGATGATGTTATTTTTAATGGAATGGTTTAGTAATTCCCTTGTATTTAAATATGTAGACCTTGAAGGTCTTTACTGGTTTATTTATCTTAGAAATTATTATAGTCTGTACTTAGTTGATTAGATTCATAATTCTATTTAAGTCCGTTGATGTATATATATATATTTATATATATAGTAGTTCATCTTGTAGATAATATCTTAGGTTATCCAAGATTGTAAGTTTATACTTATAGGTATGTATAACTTACCTCTAAACTAACTTATTTAAATCTATAACATGCCTCTATTGACAAATGGAATATGTGAGTAGAGTATAAATACCAAATGAGCAGATAAGTAATAGATGTGAAATAAAACATAGTTTATACTTAACCCAATTTCAATAGTAAAACTAATACATGAATTAAAACCAGGGTGCAGAACCCTTGGCAAACATTTATAAATGAATTAAAGTTGCATAAGTAAATTGATAAATAAACCCTCGATAGATCTCTATTATAGAAAATCACTTACAGCCTAGGGTTAATATTTTAAAATGCAAACCCTAGCATATTTTAACGAAAGAATCAAACACATAGGGTTAGGAAATACATTATAATCATTTACCTAGCATATAGAGCATTTAATCTAGAAAAATGGAATAGGTAGTGTAGGGCTTCATACCTATAACTTGAAGCTCTTTTAATGGCTCAACCTGCACACTCAAATAACCAACAATAACAATTCAAAGGCAGATATGACCTCTATTTTTTATGACCAAATCACTTGGGAACTACAACATTCCACCCAACTATGACCCAAAATCGTTCTTGGTTTTAATCCGGATCCCCCCGAGCTGGACTCCAACATGCAAGTAGCTTAGAGCTCCTAAGGTAGGGTTTCCTATTTGGTTTATCAAGTCTGAATTGGTTCTCTTGTTTCCTTGTAGGAAAATGTTCTCCAAGAATTCTCTTGAGAGAAAAATAGGCAGAAAATGACTCCTCCAAATTATAGATCAGAACCCCCAAGCCTTTCCTTGGCTTGAGTCTTTATCGACAAACTTTTCAGTCAAAGGGACAGTTAAATCAAGAAACCTTGGTTTCTTAATTTAACCATTTTTAATTACTTTGGTTAAATTTTAATATTTTAACTTTAGAAACTTTCAACTAGTTCCTAATTAGACTTTTGTAGGTATTGAACTATTTATTATCTTTAAATAATAAATAATAATGGATGGAGCTTTTTCTTTTCTTTTCTTTCATCATTAATATTATTATTATATTTATTCTTTATACATCCCATGTATAAAATACACGATAATATAACACTTGTTAACATTTGTCTTTGGGCATCATATACCATGATCTGTAGACTTAATGACACTTCTTCATTAAGGTCAAAATAGGTAAATGGTTAAGTCTACTTGGCTAGGAAACTCTAAACATCCTTGCATATTGGATTTCTCTTGTATAACGTGGTAGTTCTTCAGTACTTGATGAGAATATAGAAATTTGAAATTTCATTTAATCACTTATAAATAAGTATGGTGAGATCAATATTTTTCTCAAGTCATTTTCACTCGGAAGTTATTAAATTCTTTTCAGTAACCCCTAGCGCTTACCAGATCCCATACTCAATGCTTTAACAAGGAGTTACAACCTAGTGCAATTCTAGAGCTCTTCTCTCAACACTAATGCTAAGATGTACTTGTACGATACACGTAGGGATACAATGGCCAAGGATCTAATGCTCCAGAGATTATGCTCAACATCAACATGGAAGGCTTCAGGGCTTATGCCCAACACTTCCAAATCTTATTTTTTCATGTGTTCCGGAGCTTCTCGATCAACACAAATGTAAATACTCATGTGCTCCAGAGCTCCTTGCTCAACACAAACCATCAATAGCCAATGTGCTCTAGAGCTCCTCGCTCAACACAAAACATTAAGTACTCATGTGCTCCAGAGCTCCTCGCTTAGCACAAAACATCTCATCAATCATGTGCTTCAAGGTCCACACCCAACAAAACATCTCTCTCTCTCTCTCTCTCTCTCTCTCTATATATATATATATATATATAATCAATCAATTGGCTTACGCCAAATATATAAAACAAATCATCATATTCATATGCAGTGGGGTCTTCGACTCAATATATCAAAATAAAATATCAAGTCAACATCATAATCAATAGACACATGCCTATAAGTGTTAGGTCCCAAATTCAGGATATTACATATAGTTTGTGAGAAAACAAATATATAATTTTACCTTTTACTATAATTAATTTATAGTAATTAAATTAATATTTATTTTTCCATACAAAAGAGTTTTAATGTTTTGTTTAAAATATTAAAATAATAAGTAAATTAATTAATTTTTTTAAAATACAATTTTATATTTTTAAATAAAATAACATTTAATATTTTATTTATTATTAAAAATTAATATTTTATATTTACGTTGTAAGGCGTTTTTCTCTCGGTTCTATTTCTCTCTCGTTAAGCGTTTTCAATTGGTTCATTTTTGGTTTTGGTTCATTCTTGGTTGTCCCTTCGGCTAATCATATTTTTCCAGGTGTAAGTTTTTTAAACCAATCTGTTGAAGGCCTCATAGCTAACGCCCCTCTGCTCCCCGCCGCTATAGTGGGAAGTGCTGCCGAGGATTCTATCCGCTGATACACCCAATCCACCAGAAACCTCGTCGCCACCATAACATTTCATGGCACCCAATTGGGGCTCAAGTTGGCTCCCGTCGCATCTCCTTAGTCTTTTCGTGGTTAAATCAACAATGTTATATTCTTCCTCTCTGTTCCCCATCAATTTAAAGATCTTGGAATCCCAATTATAATGAAGATCGTGATTGGAAGAAAAAAAATCATAACCGTGGAAGAGCAAGTTACAGGAATGGCCAAAGCAATCCATGGGACTATGCAGACCAAAACTGCAGGCAGCACAACACTGGTACAGCTAATGTAATGGATCTATTAAATAGATTGAAGGATTTTAAAATTAATCTTTAGCGAGGGGAGTTTCAAATTTAATTTTGTGGTCGAAGAGTTCTGAATTTTATTGTTATCACTTGCTTTCCTTTCCAGATCATATGTAAAGGATTGTTACTCATTGCTTTCCAGATCGTAGGTAAAGGTGTAAACAATTCATTGTCCTCCCGCCCATTTGTTTTTAATTTCGTTGAATTTTATTTTACATAAGTTGAAATTGAAACTTTTGATTTCATATATAAATTGCATTTTATATCGAATTTTGAAAAGAAAAGATCTTGTTTAACCATTTCCTATGGATAATTCTTAAACCATGGCACTAGTCCTCGTTTGCAATCTATTTTTCTGAATTCTAATGGAAGTATGTATGTAAGTCTGAATTATTTACATTTTTTTATATAATTTTTAATGGATTTTTTTATTACTTTTGTGATATTGATTTTGTGTAATTTAAGGTTTATGAATTTTATTTTTTTAAGAAACAATAATTAATTTACAAAACTTATTTTTATAGGTGGAGCTTACTTTTATTATGTTCCCGACAGGGAATATGTATGAATCCGTTTGGTGGATTAATTCTAGAGATATATTTAATTTTTTTATTTTTCAAATGTTTCTACTATAGTTTGATTAAATTTTATTTTTTGAATTATTTAAATATTGATTTAACTTGGTTTTTATTGGTCTTTTTCAGGTGACGTTTGCTTGGGACTTTGTGCCCCAAGACCCGCCGGCGTGATAACATAAGCATTGGCATTGGGAAGGGTTTGCAGTGAGGTGAGACGTCTTCTAACATCCCCGGGCAGTGCTAATGACATCCTCAATTGTGGAGGCTCTGCAGGAAACATGGCGATAAGTGAGGGTTTGTAGTAAGGTGAGGACCTGCATGCCCTTCATGGTTCCACGATCACCCCATGTGTCTTGAGCTATTTAATGGTATTCACACCAGCATTTACGCTTCTGGCAATAGCAGTTGGTTTAATTAATACAAAATAGTTGACCGCAAAATCAGGCAGCTCCATGGATCGATGTGGAGAGAGCATTGACGATCCAATTGATTTGGTGCATAAATTCAAGTCAGTGGAGCATAAATTCAGTTGGTCGGTCAGGCTGTGCAATCCATCAATATGAATAAGAATAGCTCAGTCTCAATAAATTCTATATGGGATGCGATGGTGGTCGATTGGAATTAACTGGAAGTGGTGATTGATTATTAATTCATTTAATTTGGCAGAGGCGGAGATAGAATTATTAATAGTGTGTAAGCCAATGCCCAACCATGCCATGAATGCAATGACACAGACCATTTAATAAAACTTAAAGATACGGATCCATATATGATTTTCTTAAATGCCTAGCAACCGTTCGCGGATAGCAGGGTGCTGTCATGTGAGTTCATCACAGAAATCACTCCCTCGTCAAATGGATTCCGTTCATGGATAGCAGGGTGCTGTCATGCGAGTTCATCACAGAAATCGCTCCCTCGTCAAATGGATTCAGTAGCAGCTAACAAACATTGGTTCCTTTAAGACAAAACTACTCTTACCCTTTTGTATATTATTTGCACTCATTCTAATCATGGGCCGCCCTGGTTCCTTCATAGGATGGCACCTCCATTCCACCGAACATAAATCCCTTGCCTCCAGGTACTTATCTACATCAATTTAATTTCTCCCTTTCTTGTCCTAGTGATTTCGATTTGCACCATGCAAATTGTTTTTTAGGGGTGTGATTTACTGGGATTTGATCTCGTGACCACCAGCCCAAAGAACTTTTGTCAAACTGGACCAAAGTATATGGATTTAGCTAGAAAAATATTTTTTGAAGTTTTTTCATGGAATGCAGTCTCAATTCAGCTCAAAATTCAGAAATTTCTAGGAACGAGGGTGCTTCAAAAATCATTTTCAACCCAACAGACCTTCCTTCTTTCATGTGTATGTGCATGCAACACTCCACCTAGACAAGGCCATGGCAGCACCAGCTAAGCTAGTTTTCTTCATTTTTTCTTTCCTCTATGCAATATAGAACACCGACGATGCATATGTTAATGGAAAGGGTAACGGGATTACCACGACTGTTGTCTCTGAGTGTTGGGGATTAGAAACCTCCCACATGATTTTCAGGTTTTTAGTGGGGTTGTCTCCCGGATTTTCTATATTGTGATGGGAAAAAATGCCCCACGGCGATGGCTGTTTGCACCACTCGAGTGTCGGGGATTACAAACTGCGCTCAGCGCTGCTACATGATTTTCAGGTTTATAGTGGAGTTGTCTACTAGATTTTCTATTCCATAGATGGTATATCCCATACTGGTTTATTTTACCTTTGGGATTTCACAACCTTTGTATCTATAGTGTTGCTTTCTGATATTAGTACATGGCATTCAGTATATTTTAGTTCTGAGGAGATACATGTCTGGCTTACTTAATTTGCCTTTTAATCCAATAGAGGTGCATGAATAATTCCAACTGGGCACTTATATCGTGATGAGCAAAAATATATTTTAGTTCTGAGGAGATACATGTTGGCTTACTTAATTTGTCTTTTAATCCAATAGAGGTGCATGAATAACTCCAACTGAGCACTTATATTGTGATGGGCAAAAATGCCAAAATGTTGTGGGGGTGGTTTGTCTATTTATGCTTAATGTTGTGGTGGTCTGTTTGTCTATGCTTTGAAGCCTTTGACAGCTTTGATTTTTGAATCAGTGGAGAATATCTGCAAGGAAAGGAAATTTAATGCTGAAAAGAAAATAATTGTTGGGATTTGAACTCCATATGCGTAGTTTTGCCTCTGATTTTAGGGTTGATTTTGAAACTTTTGTTCACGAAGGTCCAACGTTCGAAGTCCAACGTTCGAATAGCTGTTGTATTACTTCATTTAAAAAACATTTGTTGTTGTTATGATGAATATAGAATTTTGGACATCCAAACCCATGTGCCCAAGAGTTCACACCAAGCCCTTATGCTATGTTCCAATCATCGCCAACTCTTTCACCACCAATATATTATTCTCACAGCATAGATGCACGACCATATGTTTCGCCACGGACAGGCATGTGTTCGATTCCTCTGAGATTGTGCTCTTGTATAATGCTTCTATTATGGGCATTCCTTATCCTGCCGCCTCAATTTCATAGGCGCTCTGGGATAACAGGCAGCAGCAGCAGGTTCCCCTTGGTTTTCAAGGGAATGTTAGCAGCCATTTTTTTCCATTGTTGCAGGTTCCCTTTGGTTTTCAAAGGGGATGTTAGCCGCCATTATTTTCCATTGTTGCCCTTAATAAGGCCTTATAGCTATAATGATAACAAAAACATGAGCAGCATTGGTGTTGCTGCTCGTAGTGGGAGAAATGTCTTGGGTTAGAGTCCCAGGGCTCGTAGTGGGAGAAATGTCTTGGGTATCCATTAGGTCGAGAACATGCATCTTGAGCGCGGCTTTTAAGTTCCATGCCTGCTGAATTGAGTGAACAGGATTTGAGGCACGAATTGGAGGTCTAGGGTCCTGTTCGTGCATTGGATTTGGATAGAAGATGAGAACATGATATTCTCATCACCTTACATTGAAGGTACTTACTTTTATCGATCAAAGCTAAGCTATGATACCTGAGGACTCGATGATAACTTGTGGGCATTAATGTTTAAATTAATAATTAAATTAACTCTGGGAATACATATTAAATTAATGCTCGAGGTTACATTGAAGGCACTTACTTTGATGCCACCGATGAAAGCTAAAATATGAGCGCTGAGGACTTGATATTCTCATTAATTTTTTCTTTGATGTCAATTCTATGTTTAATTTCTTGATTAGACAATAAATAGTTTTGCATAAATTGGTTTCCATGCATGACATCTTAAAATGGTTGTTTTCAGTTATATCGTTCAATAGTTTTATGTCCAACTTCTCCACGATAATATAGAATTGAGGTATCATCTTTCAATCTTCTTTGTTTGGAATTAATAGTTTTGAGGGATCATCTCTGTATTGTCCTTTTTTTGTTTTTGTTATAAGAACTTTCTGTTACATAGATCCTGTGGATCAGTGTTATAAAAGTCTTGGTTTCTTTCTTTCTATAGATTTGTACAAAATAGTAGGAATTCTTGCAGCTGCTCCAGAGCTCTGGTCCAGCTTTGTTTAGTTGTCTTTTATCCCACTCGAAAAGTAAAACAATTTATAATTATCTTTGGTGTACGATGGCTTCAGTGACATATGGAAATTCACATGCGTTGGCAGGTTTTTTTGTATACGTAAAAGGATAGTGATTTATCATATAGATTTAAATTCAGAATGAATTAATTTTTATTTATTAGTGTAAATAACAATATATATATTCAAATTTAAAGAAATGTGTTAACGCTCATGAATAGTTGTAGGCGCCATAACTGAAATTGAAATTTAAAGAAATGTGTTAACTCTCATGAATGAATAGTTGTAGGCGCCATAAAAGAAATTGAAAGGACTGTATGTAATTCGTTTAGATCTCAAAAGAACTATGTACTTAATCTGTTTATATCGCCGGCTTGATAATGGAAGCCATCATTATACACTCGTGTAAAATTCATTTAAATTATAAATGGAAACATTCATTTTTTTCAAGCTTTTTATGGAACTGTTCACTCTGCAAAAAAGTCATTTATCGATTCGCTGTTACAAGCCATTTATCGGTTCGCTGTTAAAAACCATTTAGTTCGCTGCTGTTTAGTTGAAATCTGTTCTTTGTATTGCAAAAGTAATCTTAGTTAATTATTCAAAGGTTAATAATATGCAATTTCATTAATGTTATAGAATAATGTTACTTAACGAGATAGAATTTTATGTTATATGTAATCTCATTTATAGTATATTTTAATATTGTGGACCAGTCGTGAGTAAAAAAAATTATTATTTGCATTAATAATAAAATATAATTTAATAATAAAATTATTATTTTAATAAAGATAAATATTTGTTTATTTATAAATTTTTAAAATTTTTAGTTTTGAAAATATATTTTCTTAATTGTAAATAAAATCATATAAATTTAATTTTTTCATATATATATTTTCTAATCATAAAAATATAAAAATTATATTGTATATATAATTCCATTAACATATCAACCATATATTAAATATATCAAACTTGAAAAAAAAAGACAACGTGGAAATTTAGTTACTACGGAATTTAATCATAACATATTATTTAATCATTCTATGTTTTTTGAAACATTTATGGGAAGACAACGTGGAAATTTAGTTACTACGGAATTTAATCATAACATATTATTTAATCATTCTATGTTTTTTGAAACATTTATGGGAACACTATTCTATTCTACGTTTTTTTTTTCAAATAATTATTAACGTTTTTTCAAACATCTCAAGAACATTTATGTAAATGTTCTTCTATGTTTTTATCAAATATCTTAAAAACAATTAAATTTATCTTTTAATTTTCCTACATTCAGTAATAACTTAATTTAGTGAAGTAATGGATTTCTACATTTAAAATATGATACAAGAAAATAGTCCAGATTTTCATTAAAGTCCAACGAAGAGTGTCGATGCCAAAATCACTCGACAGCCACGCACGGGAAAAATGAAAATAGTTTTGTTTGAACGTAACGAGGAAGGGTGTGTAAACAAAACAATGATTTTAGAAAAGTTTGATTATTCAAATCTAGGTTTCCTATTGAATAAACCACTGGGAGATCCAGAATCAAAACCCCAATATAAGCCGAAGGCCCTAGTCCATGTTTAATGTTGGTGTGATATAATTAAAATAAATAACCTTCCAAACCAGTACAACCTCCCAATCTACTGGAACAACCTATTTGAATCCCTAGTCTAGAAAACCTAGAGTTTTTTTGGCCCATGAGCCCCAAACCGCAAAAAATATTGTGGCAATCTTTTCACAATGCAATCATCAACCTTTTTGTCTAGTTGAATCCTTTCCTTTCTCAACAAACCTCCTCCTCTGAGCCAAAAAAACCCCAAATAATTCCTTGTAAATCTCCCCTAAAAATCCATCCCCATATCATCTAACTTTCCCCTTATATAGGCCAACAACCTTCCGATCCAAGCTACCTCCTTCTATCCTTAGGTGAAAATAATAATATCCTAGGCACACACTTCATAGTAGAAAATATAATCAAATCCAATATCATCTAATCATAACACAATCTTTATCGCACAATTGAATAAGTTAAAAGTTGTCATTTGCTTTATATTATTATTGTTATTACAAATATTATGTTATTTAATTCTATTATATCTAGATTACGACAATATAGTTGATATTTTAAAAACTATATATCATTATTGAATAAGTTAAAGAAAAAATGTATACTATCATTTTTGTACATTGTCATTAAGGTTTCATTGTCATTTTTGTGGAGCCAACCTAGACTCTTAGATTGACCAAGAGACGAACAAACCAAGAGCTCTTGAGATTGTATATGTAAGTTATATGTACTTGAGCAATTAATATACGAGTATACCATAATCTTTTAATTATATTAGGGTTATATGAATATGTGAATGTATATTAGTTACTCATGTTATGTATGACAAACAAGTTATACGACATTGTACAAAGTTTTTAAATAATTGGGCAGACCAAATGACAATGTCCTTCTGTTATCATCAAAATTGGTACATGGCCAAATTAATTGTATTTTATAATTAATTTTGATGGTATCTTCCTATTTTTATGTTGATTCCACAAATTTAAGTCCAATGCAAACCAGGTCCAAAAAGGAATAATCACCTATGTTGTTATCTATGTCAATTTTGAATTAGGTGTTGGATTCCAAAAAGACAACTTTTATGGTTAGAATTTGTTAATAGGCATGCCATGTGGAGGATGATTGCCCAAAGAATAACGTCACTCAAAAGAGAAAAAATGGAAAAATGGCAATCTCAAAGGCCAAGATTGATATCAAATTAATCTTCAAAAAGAAGTATAGGTCACTCAAACTTTGGATCATTGACAAGGGTCCCAACTCCTCTCTATAACTAATGTTAACATCAATGTAAACATTCAATAAGATCCAATCCCCACTGCATATTATTATAATTGAAAACCCATAAGAGAGGAGACGAGGATATGGAAAACCAATCATTTACAAGTTTAATTCCAAAGGTTTGACCAAATCTATTTCCAATAGCAAAATTAGCTCTAAATGCTCTTGCAACAACAGGTAGCAATGTCGAGAACATTGCCACCTCGTAGCTCTTGTTAATTTTTAGTTTTGAATCTAAAAACAACCCCTTGACATCGTTTTTTAAACTTATATTTAGTATTTATACCAATTTATCACTTTCAGCACAATAACATTAAGAACGGCAATAACATGTCTTTCACATTACTAATTCTAAACTTAAATAATTGTAAGCATGGCCATTGATGATGATTGTGGAGGAATGTCAGTTGTGTTTTATTGTACAATGACATTACCTCTATGTTTAAATCATTTATCCATTGTACCCATACACATTGAATTAAAATCAATAATGTCGATGATATGATGGTACATCGATTTGAACGCGAAATTTTTTAATCCATGTGATTATAATGATTATGGTGGTAAATTGATTTAGCAAATTTTTTTAATCCATGTGATTATAATGGTTACAACCCACGGGGATGACATGGTATGAAATGTTTTAACCCATGCGATTATCGTGCTGGTTAACATTCATAGAGCTGAATTTTTTACTTATTGGGTTTGTTTTAAAAATTTTATTTATAAACTACAAAATATTTAGGAGAAGTGATTTTGTCTGAAACTACAACTTTTTTTATTTTTTTTCACATTTGTCTTTAAGTCTTTTTTATGAATATGATGAAAATTCCAGGCGAGATAGAGTTTCAAAGGTGTGGTGATAGAGTTTTTCTATGAATCTTATCCTTGGAGATTTTACACTATTTTAAACGGCCTAGATGCTAACACCATTTTAAACCGGCCGAGATGCTCGAAAAATCAATTAGAGTTATAAATCAATCGAAACTATGCCTTTTTTGAGTTGTTGGATTCCGGCCAGTGAGATGCAAAACGGTTGTCTTTCTATACAACGTCTTTATAAATTATCATATTTTGATTAATTAAAAGAGTTAAGAAAGTTGGTAATGGAACGAATATATATTTTGAAGTTTTGATTCTTGGTTTTGATATAAAAATAATAGCATGCTTAGATTAGCTTATAGAGCACTTTAGAACAATGTATATTGAAAAACTAAATGGTGGTGGGTTACAATATGGAAGAACAAAAGTGTTAATGAAGAGAAGACTATATGTTATTAGTATTGAAAAATAAGGTTTTTACTTGGGAGATGCTTCAAAAGTATAATAAGGAGGGTATTAGTATATATAGGGAACTGTACATTGGGAAATTATGTAGTGATGGGATAAACTATGAAATAATAAGGTGTTCATCAAGAAAAAATTGTTTGTGGTTAGTATTGAAAAATAAATTATTTACATAGGAGATGCTTCAAAAATATAATAAGGAGGATCTTAGTATAAGTATTATGTGTAAGCATGGAGCATAAACTAATATTTTTTATCAATAGTGCTTTTTCTGAATAGATATGGAACGATTGGGTTTTTAATGGGTCATAATGAATATTGGCTTGGATTGTGTGTTCGATATTGTTTAAAGGCTTGCTATGATAGGCAAACATTTAAGAAATTTAGATTTAAACCTTTATTGGTTTTGTGGGGTATTTGAATTGCATGCAATGTCCTTTTACTTGACAATAAAAATATGTATACATTCCAAGGGGTTATTGGGAAGAGTTGTGTGGTAGAGGCGTGGGGGACAGATCACAAGAGTATTGTGTGGAGGGGAGACACGCACTAGAGAAGGGGGGGGTGCAGGTGGAATGAAGGTCGGTTTTGTTCTCTAAATCTTGTGGAGGGTGAACTTGGCTCCTCTGCAAAGAACAAAGAGAAGTATGAGAAGCCACTTTTTCCATCAATGGGTGCACTAAAGAATGGAAAGCTAGTCATTAGCCTAGGCATGGTATGGGGAGAAACACAAAACGAAGATGATGCTAAAAATTACACAAATCCATGAATAACAATAAAGAATTATCTTTCATCAAATCATCGGTAATATTTTGTTGTTCTTATGAAATCCTTCAACAAGTTATTTAAATGGTTGTGAAGACATTCGAAAGTCCATATCCTCATGTACGATGGGAAACCTCCAATTCAATTGGGAAACTGCCAAGCGTTTTGGTCCTAGATTTGTAACGACATATCACCAGCAAAATTAAGTGCAGGCATATGCAACTTCAACAATACTCAACTTCAGCGAAAATTTTATACCTGATATAGTAAGCAGGCTACTTGTTCTTTTACAGAATAGAAGATAGATAAAGATTAGTATTTATATGATGGAGAGTGTGACCATATATTTATAGGTTTCTCTTGGAAGCGAGGGTGTTCTTATATCCTTTTTTTTCTAGGAAGAAATGGGATTTTATCATGGTCTACTAGGTGAATGAGACATCGAGAAATAAAGAAGTCAGCTCTGAATTGAAATCAAGACGTCAATCCCACTTATTTGAAATTGTCACATAAAACACTACTAAAGATCAAAGGAATCTTAGAGTTGAATGGTATAAACTTATAAGTTCAATAAAAATAAATGGTCTTCTAGATCTAAGTACATAGAGTGAATTTTCACTCTGTCCATCTCATATAAGATTGGTGTTAGCTCATCCAAATGCAACACTTCACTTTCTTTATCCAATGCACCAGTGATATCAACCCTTTCCTTATGGCCACCACTTATAGTTTGGATTATCTTTGCATGTGGAGGAAATGATGCCAATACAATATTCAAATTATATGTTGTTTCATTGTGATATATCAAAATGCCATTCCATTACATATTTGCATCATAAGTAGATATTTCTCCACTCTACCCCTTTTTTCGCATCAACAATGAAAAACTTTTGAGTTTTTCTGCTGTTGTCCCTCTTCGTTGCCATTTAGCACAAACATTTTGATGGCTAGATTGCATGGAAGTATTGGCAGCCTAGAACTGAGATAACTATACTCATAAATTATAATAAGGTTCCTAACAAATATGTGAAGTTTGGATGTAATTATGTTAAAATGCTAGAAGTATGATTTTGACATTATATTGCCAATGAATTTGACTACCAAAATAACACTTTAGTATTAAGAATAATAC
>LPNX010657521.1:167969-229201 GCA_001517045.1 Pseudotsuga menziesii | reverse complement strand
GGATCAATACACTCTATCTTTGCAATCTTCTCACATCTGGATTACTAACAGAGAAGATAAGTTGATTTGGGAGAAAGCTCAACTCAGAAAATACACCCCAAAGATTGGCTATCAACAACTCTGATCTCAACTCTTCCAAGAGAGTAAAAAATGGTGGCAGAAAGGGATTTGGAAGATAAAATGTCCTCTAAAGGAAAAAATATTTATATGGTCTATCGTTGCAAACAAAATCCCAACATGGGAGAATCTTCAGAAAAGATAGATAGCAGGCCCGAGATGGTGCAGTCTTTGTAAAGATGCCGAGGAAAACTCAAATAATATCTTCCTTCACTGTGCTTTTTCCAAACAGGTTTGGGAGCACTCCAAGTCTTTCACATTTTCAAACTTCATTTGGAAAGGCAACACAGTTGAAGAGGTCTGGAAGGATTGGTCATCATCCCCCCAAACAACTCAGATAAAAGCCCTCCCACTTATTCACATTTGGGGCCTATGGTTGGCCAGAAACAAGGTCATATTTCTAAAAAAAGACAGCTCACCTGAAGAGGTAGCAAGAAGGGGCTTGGATATAATCTCTTACTTTCCCCAAGCAAAGAACACACCCCCCCCCCCCCCCCCCCCCCCCAAGAATTATTGTCCCTGAACAATTGAACAGAAACACCCCTTGGGAATTTTTTGGTGGAGCCTCCCAAAACTTGACATGTGGAGGAGGTGCATGCTTAATTCTAAATCAAAACCACTATTTCCAAATATCCTTGGGACTGGGAGCTGGAACCAACAACTATGCAGACCTCATGAATTTGAAACTTCTCCTTTGTTTTGTAATCGAAAGAAACTGCAGACAACTACAAGTTTTTGGTGATTCAATGGTGGTTATAAATTGGCTAAACAAGACTAATAAATGTAGAACTGCTACCCTAGATGCATTATATGAAGAGACAATCCGATCTCTCTCATCTTTTGAAACAATCTCTTTCAATCATGTTTAGAGGGAGAGAAATGTGGATGCAGACAAGCTCTTAAAGACAGGACTGACATTGCAATGGGGTGAATGGAAAATTTTGGAAATAAAGGACTCAGAGGCCACGGAATATCCACACAGGCCTTTTATAAACCCGCCACACTAAAACGTTTTCAATTCGAAGTATATATTTTTGACAGTGATAAACACCAGCAACAGACTTCACACACAGGATGAAAAAAAATTCTCTTTTACCAGTCTATATTCAGCTCAGAGGATGGAACAGTATTGTTCAGGAAGCTGGTTTACATGGGCACTTTTCAGCCACCAAGACAATCAGTCTATTAAGACTAGTCTGGTCTTTTCAGATCCCGGAAGGGAGGAACACCTACATCAAAATAGATGTAAGAACATTTTGTAAATCTGCATATAGCAGGAACATAACACATACTATATCTAGTATGTAACTTTTGATTAATAAAAATCATCTTTTTTTCTTTCAGAAAAGAAAAAATATGTATATAATCACCATCCTCTTTATTAATCATAGTCTATCTTTAAAAGTTAGAAGATAAAACAAATAAATAAAAACAAAAAATCTATTTATGATCATCATCTTCTTTATCAATCAATATTTTTTTAATTATTCATTTAATCTTAAATAAGAGAAAATACAAATAGATAAATATTTTTGAAGTTAAATAAAATATGATATTAGAAAAAAATAAAGATTAATTAAAAGAGATCATTATATATATATATGTGTGTGTGTGTGTGTGTGTGTGTGTGTGTGTGTGTGTGTAAATTTGTTTTTAAATATTTTTTAATAAATTGTATAACAGTGTTTATAAAAAAATATTTTTTTGGTTTTTTAAATGATATTATGAAATAAATTAAACTAAAATTTTAAATTATTATTTTTTATATTAAATTCACATCCATTTTGTTTTTTATGTTTTTAATCTTTTTATTGGATTAAAAAAAAATAACAAATGAAAACAATTAATTATGGAAAACTTAAGACTACTCAATACTTTCTTTTAAACATTTAAAAAAAAAAGAAATTTATATAATATGATCACAACTATGATCTCATCATATCTCTCTTCTCAAATCGATGTAATTACCGTCTAACTTTTTATATAATAATTACTCATTTTTAATCTACTATTTTAAATTTATTTTTTAAACTTTCTTTTATAATAATTATTTCTCTAAATTTTTATAACTATTTATAGATTTCTTGTTCATGTTGGAAGGTACTTCCATTCTTCCCTTCCAATAAAATCATGCCACTTTTATTTGACAACATAGTGAGTCCTAGAAAAAACATGCCACTTTTACTTACAACATAGTGAGTCCTAAACATATACATAAAAATAAAGTAAGATTTAATTGTTAAATAGTAGGATGGAAAGTCACTTGAGAATGATTACCAAGTTCTCTATTAATACATTCCAAGTCCAATTAATGTTGTTGACTATTTCCTTCTAAGGTGTTTGTTTTAATCTTGTAACTATAATTATGACTTTATATAAGAAAATTTGTTAGTCAAGTCTAATTAATGTTGTTGACTATTACCTTCTAAGTAAGGTGTTTTCTTTAATATTGCGACTATAACTATGACTTTATATAAGACAATTGATTATTTATCTTTTTAAGTAAAGATCATGAAGCAAAGTTCTAAACTTGGTCTATGTTTATAGTGTTCAACCTAGGTTGATGATCTTCATTCTAAAACACTGTTTGTACATAATTAGTAGTGTTCTCAACAAGAACACAAGTACAAATATTAGCAATTGGACTATCATGGTTGTTCAATGTTGACATAAACATAAGTGAATGATATGCAAGGGTGTAATGTCCCCCCATTCTTAGATAACAAACTCAAAGGACACCAAGGCTTCTTCCCTTTCTCTTGGCTCCCACTTTGGTTGCATCCCTTGAGAGATTCTTTGGCTTGTGGTCATGTGTTCTTATATATTACTCAAAATTTCCCATGAAATATTTATTTTTAATCATTTCTTTTAGGATTTGGATAATATCTTAGACTTTATTATCTTATATATAGGAGTGGGCCTTTCAATTCTACAATTTATCAAGACTATTTTACTTTGTAATCTCATTGTACTATATGAAGTTGGTTCTTGGACATTATTATAGGCTTCATTGTCCATTGCATCACTTAGAAAGTTGTCATGTCTTCCTCCACACTGTAGTGCTTGTACAATTTTATTGTTTATGTTCTACCAATGCACACAATGACGACAGAGAAAAAGGAAATGCAATGTGATTGGGACACTCCTTTTCTTTACCTTCTCAATTATTTGGCCTCATCTCCCCCTCCCTAAGATGATAATTCCTTCCATTGCTCCCTTCCATCCTATGATCAGTTCCACATGACTATAAGGGAGATGAAGACTAATAAGCTTCCAATTGGGGATATAATCAGCCGACATTGTTGCTCCTTGATATGTAGAACTTTTTCAAAAGATATGCCATGTCAAATATCACCCAACAATCAAACTATCCTCCTTAACACCTTATGTTTTTATTTTCTCGCTTGTAACTTGTGTTCCAGGTTTCCTTTTACTTTCTCGCTTGTAACTCGTGTTCCAGGTCTTGTTTTGTTTGTCATGGATTTTTTATTTGAGAATGCATTTATTCTCTAGCCACGTGAAACTCACTTGCATGCATTTTTTTTATTTGGGTGTATCATGTGGGTCATTATATAGGCATCAAGACATAGAGATAAATGAGTTTAGTGATTATTTATAGTACTACCCAATTTTCCATTAACATCTCTAATAGAATTTGAGAATTGTGAAAATTCCAAGATTTTAATGAACCTAATTTAGCTTCCCTTAACTCAGCTACCTGGTTTAACCATTTTAATATCTAGGTAGATTCTAGATCATGAATTTGGCAATTGTTGGAGTATAATCAAACTTCTCCTCCACCAACCCCTTGTTCTTGAGTTTCCTCACTTTTAAAACAATTTATACTTTCTATCGTTTAGTATTTGTTGCATATCTACCATAAATAATGTTGTAGTAGGAATGGATTGGAATTGAACTTCATTTGGTTAAGAAATGTGAACAAGTTAATTGTTTTCTCTTGTCATTTCATAAATGGGGTACATTGGATTATCTAGAGTATGAATAGGTTTTATGGGATTCCACTAGGGTTTATAATATTGATATAACATAGGTTCTCATTATCCTTTCATTTTGAGGTGATTTTGATAGTTCATATGCTCCATATGGTATACAACTATTGGTTATCCTTTGTATTCTTTATATTTGTTAGGGATTCATTAGACATGTATCTTACAATAAGAAGCTACAAGAAGGTCACAAACTTGACCCACATCTAAAAGAGAAATTTTCCACTGGTTGACTAATGGTTGTAAATGCTTCATGCCTTGGAAAATGTGGATGTGTTGATGGGGATGTTAGTTCACTTATATTAAGTGTTATACCATTTAGACAAGGAATTTAACATGTTTAATTGGTACTAAAAATGGGTTGGTACTAGGTATATTCTTGAGGATGAAAATCTCGAGTTCTACATGAATAAGATTCAGAAAGGGGGCTATTCTTACTTAAGTCATAAATTTTGGTTTCTTCTACATTTTAATGATGTTAATGAACCTATGTTTCGAATGTTTGGAATTGGCCCCAATTAACTTCAAAATAACATTATAGTTAGAGAGGATGATACTTTTTTGTGGTAACTTATGAAAGCTCTATTTTCTTTTGTTAGTCCTTAACTCCTTGGAGTATAGCAATTGCAGATTTCTTAGATGATTGTTTTTATTTTATTTTTATTCTATCCTAAAATGGAATTTCATGCTTAAGAACCATTTTTTGTTATGCCTCAAGATATTTGTGCAAGTTAATTTAACATTTTTAGGGCATCTATGGAAAATGGTTTGCATTTAAGACTTTAAAAAGAATCAAGATTTTTTTTTATAAATTATCAAAGATAATTTACGTTTATGTTTGACTATTTTCAAAAGTGAAACTTTTTGGTAGGATTCTAGGTACAAAAGAGCTCTATATGAAATCTAGACTTTTGAATCAAATAAACCTATTCTTAGTGACAACTAATTGATAATTTTTCTTCAAAAACTCTAAAATTTAAGATTGATTCTCAAAACTACTATACATTTATATATATTAAATCAATTTAGTGTCTTCTTTGTTTTGATTTGCTAGAGGCGAACATTGTTTTTTCCAAATTGATCCGAGATGGACTCTATTTTCTCCCAAAACTTGGTGAATGATGCTTTTTATGATCTACACCTCTTTAATCTGTGTTTTTTTTGTTTCTTGAAGATTGTTTTCATTTTTTAGTATCATGGACAACCATAGATCCCTTTGGTGTTTTGTTGCACCTTTTGGGGCAATTGCTAGTTTGTTTATTATTAACAAATATTAATTTATTAATATATGTAGAAATATATTATGCGTCGATGATGATGATGTTGAAATGATGGTTAACATTCATTTAAAGACTAGTTTGGTTTATGAAACTTTATGATAAAATAAATGAATTCTATGGTTTGTCTTAAAAAATTATTTTTTTAATCAAGAAGCTTGAAGAGAAGCTATTATGAAATTGAGATCAAATGTGGGTGCACATAGGGAACTGTAAGAGAGTGATTAGTCTTGTAGAGATTGCAGGTATTTTTAGCCCACAATATTTTAGAAACTATCCAAGAACCAATTTCACTTTAGATCTCATGAGAGTTTGTTCTTATCTTGACTATATTAACTTTATTTCTAGAACTAGTTAAAATAGAGATATTTTTTATCATCTAAATTAGGGTTAATAACCTCTTTATAGTATCTTAATTTTATTTTAACATCTAAATATTTCTCACACCACATTTTCTCTATAAACTTATAAGTAATAATATTTTTAATGTTATTGATATTTTGAAAAATGGAATTTTTGGTCAATCTTATCCCAATAGGATAACCAAGCCATGGCATCCTTATACCAATGTTGATTGATCCACGGGTGGTTTTGAATGGATTTGAAAGAAAATTCTTTGGTCTCCCATGTTATTTGTCTCATGCTTAACATGTACCTAGTCATAGCTATGATCTTAATGTGGAAATACCCATTTCTATTAGGAGAATAAGATAAGTGTATTTCTTTTAATTTTGAGTTTAGACGTTACATAACTCTTCTAGAATTTTATAATATTTATCCATGATTCTCTAGAGATGTCGCAACCTCAAACTTCACATCCATGTACAAGATAACATGAGTGATGATAGTTTCAAAGATAAATTTATTTGTATCCCACATGACAACGTCTGTTCATTTACAATTTTTTTAAACACCAGAATATGTTTTCTATCCTCAGTTGATCCTTTTCTCAAAACTGTAGTTGTAGTTAATCTTGTGATGAATATCAATTCCTAGATATTTGTAAGAGCACACTTCCTCCAAACTCTTATTGTCATACACACAATTAGCATAAGTGAACCTCTTGGACTTGATAATCATAAATTTTGTTTTGTTGGTTTTTACAATCATATTCATGTTAGAGAACAAATCATTGAGAATTCTTAAATTGTTATCAAGATCAAAGGGAAATTTTCCATAAGAACACTATCAACAACATAGAGAAGAAGGAATATGACTATTCCAACTAAGATCATGCCAATGCAACCTACTTCTTCCAAACATGCTTCTATTTTATTGATATATTTGTTGAAAAGGGTAGGGGAGAGGGGGAGGCCTCTCTTAGCTCCAATATCACAACTAATATATTTCTACTACCCCTTAGTGCTCTTAATCTTGGTAATGACATTCTTGTATAATGTTATCACGATGACTCTCAACTCTAGAGGGACCTTTATCTCTTCTAATCTATTCCAGAAGCTATTTCTAGAAACTCTTTCAAAATCTTTTCTAAAGACCACATAGAAAAAAAAGAGGATTGGATTTATTATTTCACCATTCCTATGTAATGATCCTAAGCATAACAAACTGGTATGTGGTAGATTGGTTCCTTCTAAAACCTACTTGACGTTTATCACAGTTACCTTCACTTTCAAGTGATCTGTTGATCTTCTTTGGCAAGTTAATACCGTATAATTTTTCTAGGAGAGGGCTAATGATAATGGTATGATAATTAAAGGGGTTATTTTTATGACTTCTTTTAAAATAGGAATAATCAGGTGCAAAGTACATGGATTAGGGAAACATTTCTTGACCGCTAGATTGAAGCTTGTGGATGTGAGGGATGATGAAAGGCCCTCATATTTTAAGATTTAATATGGTATCATTCAATGTTGTTGGATTTTCCATTTTCTAGGCACTTAACCATAAATATATGTCTTCTATTGACAAAACTTTTTCCTTTAAGAGGAGGGTTTGAATGCTACCTATGAAACCTAGGGATTCACAAATTTGTTTAAGCTAGGAATTCCAATCCTTCAAAATAAACATAGTTTTTTTTTAGTTTTTAAAGTTCGAATTTGTCTCCATAATTTCTAAGGATCCATATTTGAGAGGTGTAAAAGATTTTCCTACCTTCTATTTATTTAATACTTTTATTTTAATTTGCTATTTATACCTATTTATCTTTTCAATTTTAGAGACTCTTCGATAGCTTCCTTAGTTTATTTGTTTGCATTTTAACACTTTTTATGATACCATGGGTTGGTTCTCCCTATTCCATATTTACTTGAATCTTTGATAGAAAAAATGTTTATGGAAGACTATAGGGAAGTTGTAAACTTATGAGAGAGTTGTTTGATGTTGTCCATACTTGATACATGAAACAAATGATTATTTAAATCATTTATAAAATGTTCATCTTTATTTCTATTCAAGATTAAGTGGCTTTGGCCATGATATGCATCATGAAAAAATTGAGAGTTACAATTAAAGGTCTATGATTGGAGAGAGGTTTGGGCTCATTTAAGATGTAAAATTTTATTACTTTATTGTATAAAGGGATATAATATATAACAAAATCTACAACACTATTTCCAAACACATGGTTACAAGTCACCTGACAAGAGCTGAGCCATTTCTTTAGACCATTACAAATTATAAGATCCCGATCACTAGAGAGCTTAACTATATTGGACCTGGACCAATTTTTACCTAGATGCTCAAAACTTGTTTTGTACCTACTAGATAGAGCAAGGTCATTGTCTAACCAAAGTGGATTAGGATTGAAATAATTTCTTAGAAGAATATCTTGGTTACTTGATGTACGGGCATTAAAGTCACCCATTAAGAGGATATTTCCTTCATTCCTTAGACTATAAATATCATTTTGTAAGTCATTATAAGGACAATTTTTATCTAAATTTATTTTCTTATAGTTTTAGAATAATACAAACAAAATAAAATATTTCTATGTAGGTATTTATGGATTAATGTATGCGATCTCTAAAAAATTAAAATGGTTGCAAGGGTCTTTCTTATAAATCCTAGCATGGAAGGATATGATATTCCTAATATAACAAGATATATAGCTATGATACCTCTATGATAGGATCACTTGTTCTATATCGACCATAGGACAAATCCTTCTATGTTAGGGACTTGAGATTATTCACATTCCCAAGTTTCAACAAACAATATAATATCAAATTTAGTTGGAATCAAGCTTAGCACGGGTTTGTTGCATGAAAATCCCCATTGGTTCTCAGAGATGATACAGAGAATGCCAAATTACTATTTATTATTATCTTTTTTCTTTTCTATCCTAAATAACATATTTTCTATTTCTAATTAATACTTTGTTTCCTTCTTTCCTAGCTTCTTTTACATTTTGAACCTCCTTTCTTAATTCAACTTGATCTTTTTCAATGAGATATTCATTTATAAATAGTTTTTATCCTTTTAGACTTGAGGTTTCACTAAGTATGCCATATTTATGGTCAATAGAGATAACCTTAACTGAAACTACCATTTCCTTATTCTTAATTAATTTCCCTAACCTTTTTTGCATATGTAAGACATGTTGCTTCAATTTGAAACTTATTATGTTGTTCTTCCATGACTATGTCTAGCGTATCCTTTTTTTCTCTTTTTTCAAATAAAAAGTTTCGATGTTCAAGGTTTGTTTCTTACATCCATGGTCTAATTCGAACAAGTTATTTATTTTCTCTTTAATGGGTTTGATATGTAATTTACCTTCTAAATATTTATAGTCAACTTTTTCTTTACATTTTCTTCCAACTCTTTAATCATGTCCTCCATATTTAAATTTTCTAAAGTATGGCATTTCCTTCTTAGGATTGGTGTTTCATTTCTTTGCTTTGTTTTTACATTACATGCAATCTAATATCCATTGTCTCCAACTTATGAACTCCAATATTTTTATCTTTTTGTCTATTTTTTATTTAATTGTCTTTAAAGGATGAAAAATTATTTTCAAGAATGTAATTCAACTCTGTTTCAATTTTAGCTTATATTTCTCACTTATGTTTCTATACATATTCCATATGATCATAAAGGAGATTCTCTAATGACTCCATAGGATCATAAATTTTCTATAAGGTAACTGAGCTACATCTCACTTTGGAAATCTTTTGTATATGTTGTGAATTGTTCATACTTTAAGAATATATATTGGACAACCTCCTGCAATTAAACAATAGGGAGGACATTTAAGAATAGCAGAAGAGATAAATATTACAAGAAGATGGGTGGTGTATAAATACATCACTACAAAACTTAAGAACGACACCTTATGATCATAACATCACAATGGATTATCTCAGAAGAGATCACCATAATCAATCAATTTTGACACATCAAAACAATCCATAGGTTGATATTTTATAGTTTCTAGATCTAACAAATTCCTTGGAAGTGAGGATGATATGATCCATTAATAAGGATTGTTGGTTCTAACCCTTTCCATGAAATATATAACATCCCATAGATTAGTCAACTTCTCCAGTCAATCCAACCACACTGTAATTCCACAAAAAATATACCATTTTTTTCTTAAGGGTCAACATATAGTCAAACTACACATGGGTACGTCATGTATTTATTGCACCTGTTGGTTATTGTCTGAATGACTTGTCTATTCTCATATGGGAAAGATTTATGTAAATATTCTTTGTTGTTTTGATAAATAGAATCACCATGTTTTTAAAGTTATATAAATCATATGCATGCTCTTGTGGATCACCTTTGACCACTAGTTCTTTGGTGTTGTTCAATGCATAATATTACTCGTACATTTATATAGTAATGCTATGTTATGCTTGTGTGACTTTATACTTCCTAATTTTCATTTATATTTATCTTAAGGGCACGAGGTTCACCTCAACTTCCCAAGGGTTTAAGCTATGATTTTTTAGTTCTTCAATAGTTGACATTGAATTGTTTGGAATTTGTCTCTTCAATGGCCTTGGCATAGTTATGAGCTAACTCTTTCAATTTCATTTATGTCTTGAAAGCGTGAAATGTTCCATACTACTGTTTGGTTATACACTATATGTTATTAACCTCACACTTTTCATCGATGAAGTGGTGATATTATTAACACTACCCACTATAAGCCTTGTTGAACAATCTTTGTAAATAGGTATATGTTAAAGGCATGAGTTAAAAGGTTGACTACATAGTTTGGATGGTATTTTCCCATGCTACCTAGCAAAATACATTTAAATTGAATCACGTGTGAAATGGTAAAACCATGGAATAAACCCATCACCAAAGCAGAAAGTTTGGGGTTGATGGATTTTATGAAGGCACATGTGATTAGCAGGTGAAGGAATGTCCAACTCATCCCATGTTGGTTGAATGCATTAAACATTTTGTCTTAAGGAATTCTTGGTTACCAAAAACATGTTTCAATGAGTGTTTGTGTTAACAATCCATGCCAACCCTTCTATTTACTTTGTTAAGTATACTGTTGTTGGACGCATATTCTTTGTATGTCATCCCGTGAGTATATTGTATTATCCCACATTCATGGGGAGTAATATTTATTTAAATTAGACATAGTATATAAGTAAGTGTTGAGGCCAAAGAAGGTATCCAAGTGTTATTTGTATTGAGCTTTCTCAAAGGAGATTATCATGTTGAAGTGGCCCGCGATCAATCAAATTCCTTCTGTGTTTTGTTATTTTCATTATATCATGCATTTTCATTATTTATTGCAGCAGGCTCCTCCCAAATGGTATCGGGGCATTTTCCTTAGCACAAGTGGGGAATTATTTTTCTTTTATTTTTGGTTTAAAAAAAAGAGGGAAAAATTGGGCGGCGACTTTCAGATCAATTTCTAAACCTTTTTGCACAGAATCAGAATCAAGAAGTTGTAGATATGAATTCCTCTTGAAAAAATACGCATTTTAAAAGAAAATAATCTCATTTGGAGTTTCGAAAAAGGATATATCGCTGATTTAAATCAACTATTTTTTAGAATTCCAGTGACAGACACGGACATTGTAGAGCGAAAACCTTTTGACTAGGTTCCCACATTTATATTTATAGCGTGTAGGTAGATGCAGAGTGGTAGTTCCAGTTCCAGAAAAGGGTTATAATAACAATTCTGAGCAATATAGCTTAGGTTATGATCATTTTCAAATTTTAGTCTTAAAACCCTAGCTCTATTTATGGCGTTTTTTGGCTCAGTGAGTAGAATTTCATCCTTTTGCAGTGCTTCCCAGCATTGTTATTATTGCAGTAGTACTTCTTCTTTCCATATGTATTGTCCATTTCAATTGCAAGTTCAAATGAGGGAATAATCCCTCTATGCTTAACTATGGGAAGTACTTGGGAATAACCCTAAAATTCATTGTGAGGAATACCACTGGAACCCTAAAGTAGTTAGGCATTGAGAGGACCTTCAAAGTGAAAATGGCATCGACCCATACCTGATTGACTACTTCCCACCTGTGAGGTAAAGCAAGAGCTGACATTTGTGGAAAAGTGGTTATTAATTTTACGTGAGTCATGGAGTGAGGGTACTGCCCCAATATGCAAGCTATTAGAAAACATCAGGGATAATTTTAGGGGTGAATTTTATCCCAGTGGGCTATTTTTTCATGTTTTTCTCCCAAAAAAGATTCGCCAATTTGCATTTTTTGAAGCCCTGTTTCGCCCAATTTTGATGGGGTAAAATTTTTTCACCATAAAAATCGAGAAAATTATTATATAAATGATATAAAATCCTTAGAAATTAATTTTTTTTGTGAAAAATATTGCCAATCATTTTATAGTTGGTGTTTTAAGAATTGGTAATATTCAGCAACATCTATACACTTTTAAATAAGTATGGTTCCTTAAAATCATCCCTGGAAAACATTGGTGGCCAAGTGAATCCCTTAAACCTTTAGGAAGCCTAACATACTTGGGGTCTATATATATTGGCATTTGAAAAACAATAGATTTCATCTATCTAAATCCGTCACAAATCAATTCCAGGTTAAAAAAAATTTCCCCTCGCTATCACCCATGTAAGAGAAAACAAACAAATGGAAGACGGAATTACCTCCCTCAAGACCAAACTTGAAGATTTGGATCAAGAATTTCTTGGCCTCCATATTCACCATGTAGCCATGAGAAACCGACTATATCCTGACTCTTCTGCAGACACTGGGTTCTCTTTTTTCAGCAACTCTTGTGGGTCAAAGCTTGATTTTACTCGCTTCAATGCCCATGATCCGACTGTATGGATTTACAAGGTAGAACAATATTTCAGTCTGCATAACACTTTTGATGTAACCAAAGTCCCACTTGCATCCTTTCGTTTGGAACATAAATCCCTTCAATGGTTCCATTGATACATCAAGGATCATGAAGGGCCACAATGGACAGATTTTTTCCAACTCCTTTTGCAATGATTTGTCCCTAATTATTTTGATGACTTCATAGGAGCACTCACTAAACTTTGCCAAACTCTCACTATAAGGGAGTATCAAACAAAATTTGAGAAAATGGTCAATTACAGAGAAGGATTGGCTGACGCATTCTATAGTAGTTGTTTTATCAGTGGTCTAAAATGATGCAATCCGATCTGAGGTTAAAATGTTATGTCCCAAGAAAATGATGTAATCCCTAGGCTTGGCTAAGTTGGGGAAGGACAAGATCATTTCTCAACAACGCTCCAAATCCGCTTTTGTTCCATTTAGAAATATGGTTTCCCCAATACCTCCATACATGCTAGCTCCTAGAACTAGTCCTATCAAGAATTTGTCTAAAGCCGAGATGCAGGAACATAGAGAAAAGGGGATTTGTTATCATTGTGATGAGATATTCACATGGGGGCATCGGCGTGCTGAGTAAAATCTCTCACTGATACATTTGGTCATATTTTTCCACAAACTATTTCCACGTTTTGAACATTCATGGATTAATACTTCATTTTTTTTATCATGGCGGAAAAATCATGGCAATATCGACGTTTTTAATTTTAGAGGAACTTTTGTCTCTATATCGACGATATATGGCTATCTTTGCACACCCTCCAAACCAATGCCAGCTTTCAATCAGGTCAACTCATGCATTTTCGACACATTTTCTATAGTTGCGACAAGGTTATTGGTGATTGATTGAGCGCAGATTGAGGCCGGATTTCTTTATCAACCATATCCAAAACTAGAGTGATCAGTCATACTTTTCTTCTTCAATGGGTGACTCAACCGAAAAAAGAAGACCGACCAACCTTTAGAGGACAATATGGAACCTATGGGAAACAACATGCCTTCACTTTCCCTTGAAGAAGATGTTGTTGTCACAACTTTGGTTGGAATGCATGGAAATGAAAATGGAGATCAATGGGAGGAATTTGTGAACAATTATATGGACCATTCACCAATGAGTGATGAAGGCCTAATTCATGCCAAATATTCTTTTGATGGTATATTTGTTTTTTCTTTATTTGATAAAATGGTACATTTCAAAGAACAATCTACCTTGTGGGAGGATTCCTTCAAAGCTAGTGATGAATTGTTCATAACTAAGGTTATCCAATTTATTGATTTGGTACATTGTGTTACATATTTAGAGAAAATAATTGTGGAAACTGAAAAAATAATTGGCCAGAAGGATCAACTTATTAAGGATCAATGTTCTAAATTTATCGTAGTTTGAGCAGAATCGATTTCTGACCTTGATAGACTGAAAGACATGTATTAGGCTCAAAAGAAAAAAGATGAGGAAACTATAGGGAGACTTGAAAATGAGCTGAAAAACAGGCCTGAATTTTTGAACATGCCACCATTGAAAATTGTATTTGGTAAGGAAGAAGAACTTTAGCAAGAATCGAAGCAGAAATAAACATTTATTGCAGGTTTGAAGGTTGAGTTTCAAAGGGAATTGAGAGAAGTGATCATTAAACAACAGAATGAGACTGTAGAATATGAAGAAAGATTGGAAAAATTGAATAAAAAATTTAAAAACAAATATGAGTCGCTACAAAAAAAAGAGAATTGAAAGGATTTTAGCAACTCTCGAGGCTAAAAGTGTTGGAAGAGGAAAAAAATCAACACTCAAGGGTAAACAAGTCTGCACGCCATAAGAATCAACAATCAAGGGTAAATAGGTCTGCACACCATAAGAATCAACAGTCAAGGGTAAATAGGTCTGCACACCAAAAAAATCAACAGTCAAGGGCGAACAAGTCTACACACTAGAAGAATCAACAGTCAAGGGTAAACAGGTCTACACACCAGAAGAATAAACAGTCAAGGGTAAAAAGGTCAGCACAACAAAAGAATCCAAAGTGGAGGTTAAAAAGGTCATCACACCAAAAAAATTTAGTAGTACAAAACTAGGTGATGTAACTATGGAGATCTTACTCTAGTTTCAGAAGTCCTTGTAACAACAAGAGAAGGCCTTGAATGAAGCTGCTTAAACAATTAATGTTGTAGAGTTTACATTTGGCTCATCAGATCCAACAACAAATAAGAAGATAGAGGAGAAGGAGGTCGAAATTAGACACCTTCACCAAAAACTATTGGAGAAGGGAAAATCACTACATTTGGGATGTGATAGTGAGATACAAGATTTGAAATCCCAAATTAAAGCTTTGCAGAATAAAACTATTGCGGAAGAAATTTTGTATACTCCATCTAATATCAATTTGAGGGCACAAGAGATCGAGAAGGAAGTACAATAGGTCAAGAGAAAATTAAGTGTAGTTTAATTTGACCTAAAGTGGACATATGATGATCTTAAAAGAAAGGAAGACGAGCACTCAAATCAAAAAAATAATAATGTAGATATGTTGACGAAATGCCTAGAAGAAAAAGATAGATTGCATACAAAAGTGATAAATCTTGCAAACAAAGTGAAAGAGCAAGAAAAAAAAATTAAAACATATGGCTGATGAAGCTTCTATAGAACTGGAGGGTTCTGGAAAAGGCAAGAGAAGCTATAGCGAATTTTCTTATTGTAAAAAGGAGGAATTGCAAAAACTTCCCAACTTCCAAGCAGCCTAGATTTCTAAAATAATATGGTGTACATTTGATGTTTATGTACATACTAATATTGTTGTAATATAAATTGTTGGCAATGCATATATTTTGATTTAGTTAATGTGTTTCTAATGTGTAATACAAGTGTAATGTGTAATCCATATTTGCATTTTTCCTATGTCTAAGAGAGTTTAATGTGCAACCCATATCGAAAAGTGTGTATGAAAGTACAAATGATGAAATATATTCTTCGTAATATATTCTACAAATGAATTGACAAATGAAATATTCTTGAAATATATTCTACAAATGAATTGACAGATCATCATTTCATGCTATATTGAATAAATTGCACTATAACATAGACATACCAACCTTTTCTACAAACTCTTGTACTCATTTTTGTAAATTGTAAGATCTATAGTAAAATCCAAGTCATCCAAAACAACAATTGATAGTATTTTCCAATTTTTCATGGCCAGAACTAAAAATGCACACCAATTCCAATCGAAGTACACTGTAGGTATGAAATTTAGAAGTTTGCATACAAAAGCCTAAATAGACTAGTATAGTTTTAATTTCAGACATAAATTAAATTTCTATTGTGAAATAAGAATGCACCCAACATTTGAAATGAGAACATAACAACTGTAAATGTTGGTTTCTTGTTGGTGAGCATCATAGTTTGGAAACCAATTTCATGGCTCTACAAGTTTGTATGGTCTGTTTCTTTTTTATTATAATATAAATCATCATCGTTCCTTGCAGAAATTAATAAATGAGAACATAACATATATAATACATTTCGAGGAAAAAAACAGAGATAATGCAAAAATATAACAAGATCGATACTCAAGAAAGTTTTAAAAGGGGTCCAAGACCATTTTTTATTATATTATGCTTTCATTACAGAGCAAAGGAATAGTTTACAATTGAATCAGTAACATCAAACAACTCCTTCAATAATAACTGTCCCTACTACCTATTAATATCTATTTATAGACCTCAAGGGTTGGATTGACCATGTTACAAGTGGATTTCATTTGAGTGAAACTGAAATGTGGATTGACCCATGAGCCAACCCATCCTCGGATGTACTTTCCTAGATTTAAATGAAGATACCAACTACTGTGGAACAAGGAAAACATGGCAGTTCAACACAGGGGGGGAAACAGGGCTGAAGTGGACATGTTTCAACAGCAGGGGTATAAAGGGAGTAGAAGAGGAAGCTGAATTCTAGTTATCTTGATGGGAGATGCGAGTAGAGAAGAATTATAATAGAGATGAACAATGCATGAGAGGTATCTAAGGAGAAAAGGGAAATACCAATGAAAGAAGAAAATGGTAATAAAGAGAGAATTTCCACCGACAAATATGGCTCAGCAGAAAACAACATACAATACCCATCTGATGTGAACAAATTAAAAGCTGGAAGTGAAGAAATCAATCCTGCTATGCTGCTAAGAGGGAATGTTTGGGTTGTTGAAGAGGGACAGGGTGCTAACTCAAGGCAGGAAAGACTTCACTCAGTGATGGGAAAGGAATGTCAAACGAACATAAAAACAATAAAATTAATGGAACTGCCAATGAAAGACATCAAACCCGGATGAGACTATCTCCAATTCTTTCCAATTCTACCCATTTAACTCATACTATTAGTGAAATCAAATTTGCGCACATATGCAGCCATACTGGACAAAAATTAATGAACATAGAGAATGGATTGAATACTTCATATCCTACTGATAACAATGTCCCCTATTTATTAATCTTACATAAGAAGCACCATCATTGGTAATTGACTACATTTGCTAGGAAGGAATCCATGGGGTCAGGCCAAATCTGGATATGTGTACTGTGTTGTCCCTTGGAATAATTCAAAGGTGGGGAAAAAAGGTTAATCACAACGAAATGCTGAGTTCACGTCTAAGTGATGCAATAATTCTCAATGCCATCAAAATCCGACTCGATTCAGGTTCATCAAATCATATAATTTGATGGTTTGTTAAGTGACGTATTTGATAGTCTGTTGAAAGTTCAGAATATGACAGGCAGGGAAAAGCGAAAAATACCATTTACAAGTTTAGACGATTATATGACATATTTTACACTCAATATACTTAGCACGTGTATGATAGGTTTAGGTATGGGAAAATGAAATCAAGCATGTGCGTGGATTTTGTTGAAGCAAGTCAATTTTGGATTGCTTTACTCAAATGCATACCCAACATGAAAAAATTGTGGTTTAGGGAAATTAGACCCGCAAAAACATGCAAAAACTGTGAAAACTGTTGTTTAGGGAAATTAGACCAAGCCTAGGAGAAGATATAAAATTTTCCAAGTATGGAATTATTGGTAAAATCTTCCTAACTGACCTTAGGGAAATGCCCACCACAGCTCATAGGATGATGATAAAAATATTATGAGAGTGTATATCTCTAGATTCTTGTATGGTGCATCCAACCATATAAATACCCTGACCAAAAATTCTTTCAGTACAAAGATATCAATCTACCAAAAGTGCCTCTCAGCCATATTTTCACCGCTCTAGAAAAATGCCTACCGAGGAGAGAAAAAGAAGCTCTAGAAGATGAAAGTGGTCATGATGGATTCACCTTGTTGGCCTCTACCCATTGGGAATCTCAGTTTCCAAGTGTGAAGGAAAAATGAAATGACCTTGGTGACCGAGGGTTTGAACAGAACTGGTTAAGTGTTATACAAAGAGTTTGAGAGACCACTTGGAAATGCTCGCAAGGGGGTATTCCATTGATGATAAAAATCATTAGATGATATGGTCTTGTTCACTGTTGAAATGGATATCTAGCCATGCTCTTGGTTTTTCTTATGGTGACCAAATAAGGAAAATATCAACCTCACAAAATAGAAGAAAAATCTTATTTTGCACACTAAAGACAGAAAAAATGGCTAAGTGATTCCCGCATTAAGGTTGATGCCTGCACTAAGGATGATTCCCTCATGGCATGGCATGTAATAGATGAATATGTGGCATGAAGTTGAAATCATTATTGAATTATGACATCATTCTGGAGAAATACGAAAAATTAATGAAAATCAGGAAATTGGCCAAGTGTGGGAATATTTGTCCAAGTAGCCTTAAGAGGATGCCCGCCAAAAATGGTTTGTTGAAGAAAATACCCATACCACATGGAGATACTATAGGCTGTTGTTTTGTCTACTCAACCATGGTCTCAATTTGTCCAAAGAGACACTGAAGAAGAATTTATGGACCTGCCAAAAATGTGGTTTAGGGAAACTAGACCAAGCCTAGGAGAAAATAAAAAATTGTTCAAGTATGAATTATTCGTAAAATATGCCTAACAGGCCTTAGGGAAATGCCTGCCACAGCTCATGGGTTGATGATAAAAATATTATGAGAGTGTAGATCTCTAGAAACTTGTATTGTGCATCCAACCACATAATTATCCTACCCAAACAGTCTTTCAGGAAGAAGCCTATCAATATTCCAAAAGTGCCTCTCAACAATATTTGCATTGCTCCAGAAAAATGCTTGCCTAGGAGAGAGAAAGAAGCTACAGAAGATGAAAGTGGTTTTTCTAGACTCACCTTGTTGAACTATAACCATTGGGAATATCACTTGCCAAATTAGAAGGAAAAAAGAAATTACCTTGGTGACCTAGGGTTTGAAGAGAACTGGTTAAGTGTTAGACAAAGAGTTTGAGAGACCACTTGGAAATGTTTGCAAGAGGGTGTTCAACTGATGATAAAAATCATCAAATGATATGGTCTTTTCCATTGTTGAAATGGATATCTAGCCATGCTCTTGGTTTTTCCTATGGTGACTAGATTAGGAAAATATCAACCCCACAAAATAGAAGAAAAATCTTATTTTGCATACTAAAGACAGAAAAAATGGCTAAGTGTTGTAAGGGGGCTAACTAATTCCTGCATTAAGGTTGGTGCCCGCACTAAGGATGATTCCTGCATTAAGGTTGATGCCCACACTAAGGATGATGCTTGCATGGCATGGCATGGAATAGATGACTATGTCACATGAAGTTGAAATCATTGTTGCATTATGACATCATTCTAAAGAAATACAGCAAATTGGTGAAACTAAGGAAATTGGCCAAGTGTGGGAATATTGGTCCAAATAGCTTTAAGAGGATTCCCACCACGAATGGTTTGTTGAAGAAAATACACACACCACATGGGGATATTGTAAGCTATTGTTTTGTCTACTCAACCATTGTCTCAGTTTTTCCAAAGAGACATTGAAGAAGAATTTATGGACCTACCAAAATTGTGGTTTAGGGAAATTAGACCAAGCCTAGGAGAAGATCAAAAATTGTCCAATTATGAATTACTGGTAAAATATGCCTAACAGGCCTTATGGAAATTCCCGCCACAGCTCATGGTTTGATGATAAAAATATTATGAGAGTCCAGATCTCTAGAAACTTGTATGGTGCATCCAACCATATAATTATCCTGGCCAAAAAGTCTTTCCGGAAGAAGATATCAATCTGCCAAAAGTGCCTCTCAGCCATATTTGCACTGCTCCAGAAAAATGCCCGCCGAGGAGAGAGAAAGAAGCTCCAAAAGATGAAAGTGTTTTTTTTGGACTCACTTTGTTGAACTATACCCATTGGGAATCTCACTTTCCAAGTTTGAGGAAACATGAAATCACCTTCGTAACCTAGGGTTTGAAGAGGATTGGTTAAGTGTTAGACAAAGTGTTTGAGAGACCACTTGGAAATGTTCACAAGGGGGTGTTCCATTGATGATAAAAATCATCAGATGATATGGTCCTATTCATTGTTGAAATGGATATCTAGCCATGCTCTTGGTTTTTCTTATGGTGACCAGATAAGGAAAATATCAACCTTGCAAAATAGAATAAAAATCTTATTTTGCACACAAAAGACAGAAAAAATGGTTGTGTTGTAAAGGGGTTAAGTGATGCTTGCATTAAGGTTGATGCCTGCACTAAGGATGATGCTCGCATGGAATTGCATGGAATAGATGACTATGTGGCATGAAGTTGAAATCATTGTTGCATTATGACATCGTTCTGGAGAAATTCAGCAAATTAGTGAAAATCAGGAAATTGGCCAAGTGTGGGAATATTGGTCCAAGTAGCCTTAAGAGGATGCCCGCCACAAATGGTTTGTTGAAGAAAATACCCGCATCACATGGGGATATTGTAGGCTGTTGTTTTTTCTACTCAACCATGGTCTCAGTTTGTCCAAAGAGACATTGAAGAAAAATTTATGGACCTACCAAAACTGTGGTTTAGGGAAATTAGACCAAGCCTAGGAGAAGATAAAAAATTGTCCAAGTATGAAATATTGGTAAAATATGACTAACATGCCTTAGAGAAATGACCGCCACAGCTCATGGGTTGATGATAAAAATATTATGAGAGTGTAGATCTCTAGAAACTTGTATGGTGCATCTAACCATATAATTATCCTGACTAAAAAGTCTTTGAGGAAGAAGATATCAATCTACCAAAAGTGCCTCTCATCCATATTTGCACTGCTCCAGAAAAATGCTCACCTAGGAGAGAGAAAGAAGCTACAGAAGATGAAAGTGGTTTTTTTGGACTCGCCTTGTTGAACTATACCCATTGGTAATATCACTTGCCAAATTTGAAGAAAAAATGAAATTACCTTCGTGACCTAGGGTTTGAAGAAAACTGCTCAAGTGTTAGACAAAACATTTGAGAGACCACTTCGAAATGACCGAAAGGGGGTGTTCCTTTGATGATAAAATTCATCATATTATATGGTCCTATTCATTGTTGAAATGGATATCTATCCATCCTCTTGGTTTTTCTTATCGTGGCTAGATAAGGAAAATATCAACCTGTGAAAATAGAAGAAAAAGGTTAATTTGCATACTAAAGAAAAACAAAAAATAGCTAAGTTGGCTAAGTGCTTTAAAAGGGATAAGTGATTCCCACATTAAGGTTTATGCCCGCACTAAGGATGATTCCCGCATGGCATGGCATGGCATAGATGAGGATGTGAAATGAAGTTGAAATCATTGTTGCATTATGGCATCATTCTGGAGAAACACGACAAATTAGTTAAAATCAGGAAATTGACTAAGTTTGGGAATATTGGTCCAAGTACCCTAGAAAATGTGGTTTAGGGAAATTAGACGAAGCCTAGGAGAAGATACAAAATTGTCCAAGTATGGAATTATTGGTAAAATCTGCATAACTAGCCTTAGGGAAATGCCCGCCACAGCTCATAGGATGATGATAAAAATATTTTGAGAGGGTGGATCTCTAGAGTGTTGTATGGTGAATCCAACCATATCTAGAAAGCTATAATAACAAGTTTTTCGGATAGTTTGAAGAAAGTATAAAAGCATCTTCACAATAACCCACATGCTAGGTAATGTATATTATCGTTTCAAACATACAAATTTCATATATAATGTAAAAATTATTCGAAAAGAAAAACCAATTATAACAGAACAATAATATAGCAGACATAATTGAATGGAACAAATACATAATTCATATGCATTAAATAGTAGAATTGACCATATAGATTACACCTAATAGTATAAAATTTTATTAATAAAAGTAAATATATCAAACTTCAACCCCATGGTGTTATTGTCAACTTATGACAATTGTACAGACTATGGCATCCATTTTCCTAAGCCCAGTTTGGAATATTTACACACTGCTTTTTACATAACAACTTAGAATTTCAGTCATTAATTTTTAATTTGTCCAAGATACTTGCAATTTTAGTCATTCATGTTCAAGTTGACTGCTATGCATTCCTAGCTTGCATTTTTATGCTTATGGCTTGCATTTTACACCAAGTGTCCATAACAGTAAAAAAAGGTTAAAATTGCACCTTTGATAGGGAGACTGTGAGCATACGAGGTCAGGTTATATAAAATTAACACAAGGATATTCTTCTAAATATATATAGCCATCCAATTTTCAAAACCATTTACTATAAACATTTAATAGGAGGGTTTGGCTTGCATTTTTATTAATGTAGGTGGATATTTCATAAATACAAGATAGCCATGTAATGTTTTTGCACAACAGGCACTTTCTGAACCAAAATTTAAAAAATGAATGTGTAATAATGTGGAAAATAGTAAAACATACCATTTTCAACTAAAATCACTCAAAAATACACAATACTTAGGGTTGGGCAAGCATTTTTGTGATTTGGGTAAAACTGGGTTGAAAACACAAAAGTTGTCATTTTGTCAATTTAACTCTGTACAAATGAAACATAATTTTAAAAAACGGAAAGATAATTTTGTCAAAAATATATCTATCTTCAACCCCATGGTGTTAGTTTCAACTTATGACAATTGTACGGACTGTGGCGTGCATTTTCTTAAGCCCATTTTTGAATATTTACACAATGTTTTTTACAAAACTTAGAATTTTAGTCATTTTTTTTTAATTTGGCAAAGATACATGGAATTTTAGTCATTCATGTTCAATTTAACTACTATGCATTCCTATCTTTCATTTTTATGCTTATGGCTTGCATTTTACACCAAGTGTCCATAACAGTTAAAAAAGGTTAAAATTGCACCTTTCATAGGTCGACTATGAGCATATGAGGTTAGGTTATATAAAATTAACACAAGGATAGTCTTCTCAATATATCTAGCCATCCAATTTCCAAAACCATTTACTATAAACATTTAATAAGAGGGTTTGGTTTGAGAGTACATCAAAACATGAAGAGAAGAATATTACTCTATTATCATATTACTCACTCTATTACTCTTATTTTTCCAGAATAGTTAGAATGGCAAATTTTAATTTTATTATTTACTCTTACTTTCTTCTTTTCAATAAGTATACTTAACATGCTAGAAAGTTAACTATGTTGAAATTGAAAATGTAAGTTGTGTATAATTGACTTGAAACACATTTGTAATTTTTATTATAGTTTAGAAAAGTCAGAACACATTTGTAATTTTTATTATAGCTTGCAAAAGTCAGAACACATTTGTAACTTTTATTATAGTTTGGAAACATCTAAACACATTTGTAATTTTTATTTTAGTTTGGAAAAGTCAGCATGTTGGTATCATGTGTGTGCATTCACGTGCATCTTGTATGTGCATCCCCTTCTTCCTTTCTGAGCGTGCCATCATTCTGCAAAATGGAAAAAACAGCCTCATCTTCCATGTCATCAAATGAAACAGGGGGTTCCAAAGTTGCTGAGAGGTTCAATGTCAGAAAATTTAGAGAGAGTGCTAAGGCATGGAGTGACAGAACCATCTGGACATAATATATGCTAAATGTCTTGGTCAGAGCAAGAGTGCATCATTTTCTTTTCGGTTAGTTCAATTTCAACAATGAAGAGATAGATAATGCCATTTCTATTTATGATGATGAGTCCAACGAGTTGATTATTTTTGGGAAAAGGGTTTGTTTGGACCCTGATTTGCTGTCAGGTGCAGTGGAAATTCCACATAAGGGGGGAGTAATGTTGACCACCAAGAAAACCCTCAAAGTAGAAAAGGGTGAGATGGCAAACAAAATATGTGGAAAATTGGTTAAGGTTTCCCAGAATGGTTTAAAGATGCAATATGTTCCACTAGGACTGTACAAAACCTTAATTCAAATTGTACTTAGGACAATTATGAATCACCACACACAAGATATTTGGGGTGATTGTATGAATTTGGTGATTCATTGGGTTGAAGACCTGGCCATAGATGTCCCTCATCTATTGGAGAAAAAGTTGCATTTTGCACTACAGGAGAGAAAAATGAAGAGAATGAAGTTCAGTTACCCTGGAACACTACAGAAAATTATTGACTTATATCGACCCAGCACTGTAGAAGGAAGCATATTTAAAAATACTTACACTGAGTGACCCTGAAGAATTTGATGCTGTCTCAATTCTGTCGGGATTACATGAAGGCAGATAAATAAATGTAAATAAGATGCATGATGTAGAATCTAATGAACAAGAGGAGCATAGTGATGATGATATTTATGCTTGTGCAAAAATGCCACTTGTTATATATACACCTCCACCGTTCATAGTTGAGAAAACTTCCTCTCCAACATCTTTTTTTATGGTAAAAATGTGTTTAAGCTATTGTTCGATAAAATGTTTCATTTCAAAGAAGAAGCTGAATTTCATAGAAAAAAAATTTCATATTGGTATCTTACCGCAGTACAGAGCGTAGAACTCTGTATGATTAAGCAGATGTAAATTTAGGATCTCTTAAAGGTAGGCACTATTTTTCAATGCTATTTTCCAAAAAGAAATAGTTGTCAAATTCCTTTTTTTGAAGCCTTGTTAAAATTTTCACTATTTACAGGTAATTGCAAGGTTAGAAATAGAACACATGGATACTATGCAGGAATATTCTATTTGAAATTTGCAAATGGTGGACCTCTTTAAGGTAGGAGGCATTTTTCAATGCTTTTTTCCAAAAAAAAAAAAATTGCCAAATTCCATTTTTTGAAGCCTGCTAAAAATTTTCCTTGTTTACAGGAAATTGCAAGATTACAAGGATCCCTTATGAAGACTGTGGAAAGTTCAAGAAGGATAATAGCAGGTAAGGACTTTGTTCTTCAGTCTTTGAATATGGAACTAGAGAAAATTCAGGATGAATTTAGAAAGGAAAATGAGAAATGTGAAGAAGAATATATGGTTTTTCGGAAGAAAGATGAAGAAACCAAAAAGAGGTTGGAAGATGAGCTTAAACATCGACCGGAGGTGTTGGACATTCCCCCTCTAAGGACTGTTATCGGCTAGGAAGAAATACTTACCGCTGAAGTCAGCAAGTTAAACAAAATAATTGAAATAATGAAGGATGACTTTAAAAACAGCCTTGTTGAAGAGTACAATAAACATCAACTTGGGATAAATGAATATATTAAAAAAGAGGAAAACATGAAAAACATAATTGTGAAGAAAGATGAAGAGTTGAAAGGGAAAATAGTTGAACTTGAAAATATTACTGCAGAACTATAGACTAGAGGAGCTGAAAAGTTAAAAGAATCTGAAATTGGTAAGGGATACCATGGGCATATGATTTCTAGTGAAATATATGATATGTCAGCACACCAACAGGCTTTAATAAGGTATGAGAGTTCCCTGCAAAATAGAGAGAAGGAACTGCACATAGATTTTAATGCAATACAAGTTGATGCACAAGTCAAAAAGGGGTTAGAAATCTATCGTGCCTTCTTAAGAATTCAAGAGAACAACTTGATGGATTCTAGTGCAAGAATGAATGTTGGAGTTGATCTCTATGCGTGGTCAACAATAAAAGAAACAATGGAAAACAAGCTAGTCGAGAGGGATAAAGAGATTAAAGATCTCAGATTGAAAATACTAGAGGATAGAGAATCACAACATTTGGGATGTAAGTCTAAGATAGAAGATCTGAAATCCCAAATTGACACTCTGCAGAAGAACAACATGCTTCAGCGAGTATCAATTGTGTATACTCCAGACAAAAAAGAATTGAGGGAAAAAGAGTTCGAGACAGAGACATAGCAACTCAGGAAAAATTTGACCCAAGTTTAGTCTGAGTTGAAATGTGAAAATGATCATCTTCAACAAAAGGAAAAGGAACACGAAGAGAAAAATAAGAAGAATGTGGAATTGATGAAGAAGTACATCCAAGATAATGATAGATTGAAAGAAAGTTTGCACAAATGTGCAACAAAAGTGAAATAATTAGAACGAAAATCAGAACATGCACCTGCTGCAGGTTCTGAAGAACCAGAATCTTCTAGACAAGCTAAGAGACTAGAATGTACAAATTTAACTTCTCTAGAAAAGGAGGACTTGCAACCTAAACCTCCCAAGCAGCCTAGAACTATGGAATAACATTATTTATATATGTTGTGTATGTAAACACATTTCAAGTTTTAATACATAAATTTATATATGTGTGTGTGTGTGTATTTCTTGGCAATATTGTATATGTTTTTGATGCATTTAATGTGAATGGTAATTTTGAATTTAACTTTTCAATAAGTGTACATAACATGCCATAAAGTTAACAATATCAAAATTGAAAACTTAACTTGTGTACTGTAGGCATATATATTTGAATTTGTAAGAAATTAAAAGAGTGATAGTGATTAGTGGATATGAGATGTCAGTAGATTTGGTGACATAGGTAGATCCTAGCTATTTTCTTGGAACTTTTGATATTATAGGTATATTATGGGGATGATGGATTAAGAACTCTCGATTTCTTTTTGAGAATTTTGATGCTATGTATTTATGTAAATTTCTTTATCTAATGAAATTGAAATTTGAATTCTGGAACAATGTCATACAATTCTACTCATGCAACCAAATTTCAGCGAATAACCCAAAGCTGTAATGCCTATAGAACTAGCCTAAAAAATATAGAAATTTACAAAATATAAGAAAACACAGAAAACAATTGTAATTTTATTACTGAAACAAAAATTAAATATTTAATATGCCTTCCATCATTTGTTACATTTCCAAAATTTGGTAACATAAATGTTAGCACAATAGAATAAATTTTCAGTACGACAAGATCACTAGAAATGCTTATTGCAACATAAGTATATATATCATTTCCGTGGTCATCTTTCTTCACAACTTCCCCCTTGCTTCTGGAAGAAACAAGCTTCTGTAGTGGCTGGTCATTCAAGTACTCCTCACCACCTCAGAAAACATTGGCAGACGGGGTGCATGAAAGCTATGATGAAGACCTTGGGCCCTTAGTTCTAGCAAGTATGAGCATTCACCCCCACATAAAATAGGTTCATCTCTCAAAGTGGTGTATGATGTCTACTCCCTGGTGGTTGGTTCTTCCTTGTTGTGAAAAACCAGGGTGATAGATGAGCTTGGAATCAATCTCACCAACCAACAACACATCTAGACTAACAAGATTCTCAAACCAGATTTCCATTGCAAACATATCAGAATCCTCAGAACCTCTTGGCAAAATGATACGACGAGTTTGCTTCTACACTAGCTCATCCTATGCACCTTAATGTCTCTAAAAGGTGGTGTTTATATAGGATTGAAAAACTGGACAAGGGGATGACCTGTCAGCATATTCGCACATTTAATCGTCAAGTAGCCTGGTCGACCATATGCTTCAGGGCATATGGACTAGACATGTTTTGGCCCTTTCACTCCTGTGACGACCCTTTTGCTCCTGTGACGATGATACCATAACCATTCTTTCATTGTGTTTCCCTTGCTACGTGTGGTGATCAGATTCGATGTTCAACTTCTTATATTTTCATGATATCTTTCTGATTTCACATGCCATGCATACGACGGGTATCTAGTTTTGGGTGAGATGGTGCTGCCGCGGGGATGACTTTTCCTATGGGTGTATCACAAATGGCATTGGGGAAATCAATTAACTGTTGGGAAGGCAGATTGTACATGAGGGCGTCTTCTCCACTTAGATATTTTTATAGTTTTTTATGTTGCATAACCCTCATGTTTCTCCATGCACTCAATACCGTAGATTTGTTCATCTTTGTGATCTAAGCCCTTACTACACCAAATCTTCATACCCAAAAACTCAACACTATCAACCTGCACGGCTTGATTTGGGGAGATCAATATCAACCGTCGATCTCTAAACTACCTTCATCAAGACCACTCAACATTGAGAACTTTAACATTTTTCTAACTCTTTTTCATCTAAACGAGTGAGAAACTTCTAATTGCAGAATGCTTCTCACCCGTTGATCTACCTAACATCTTGTTCTGACCGTAGATCTTCGCAGTCCCTACCACTTTTCATGGATCGAATTCATAACTTTCTCTACGATAGTTCAATTAGTGGAATTGTTTGAGATCGTAGATCTATCTCTGCCTTCATCTAAACAACCCAATTTTATCTTTGATTAACCCTTTTCGTGATTTGAAAAAGTTTCTCCCTCCGAGTAGGTTCACTGGGTGAAATGATTTAGGGTCATTGATCTCACCTTGTGCCGATCTCGACCCTCCAACATTACACCCATTTAACAGACTCCACAAATCTCAAAAATAAATCCTTCCTCGCATATTTGCTCCATGGATTCGCTTTCTGTCGTTAATCTTCACCATCCTGAATCTGAACCGTTGAAGTTTAACACACTTTACCCTTATTCTGCTGCTGCATGTTTCAATATACAAAAATACCTATCACCGTAGATCAAAACCCACTCTCCATCTGACGACTCCATGGTGGTGGTGGTGGTGATGAACATGATGAACATGATGAAGATGATGATGAGGGAAATGATGAAAATGATGATGATGACAATGATGAAGATGTTGATTAGGAAGAGGGAGATGACAACGAGGATGATGATGATGATGATGATGATGGTCGTGGTGGTGATGAAGATGATGATGAGGGCGATGATGAAAATGATGATGATGACGATGATGAAGATGTTGATTAGGAAGAGGGAGATGCTGATGAAGATGATGATGATGAAGATGATGATGAGGGCGAGGATGAGGATAATGATGAGAAGGATGAGGATGATGAGAATGATGATGATGACTAGAATGAGGATGGTGAAGATGATGATCATGATTATCATGATTATCAGGACAATGATTAGGATTGGGATGATGATGATGATGATGATGATGATGATTAATTTGAAGATGATCATGATGGTGATGGTGATGATGATGAATATGCTGATGAAGATGAAGATGATGATGAATATGTGATGACAAGATCTTTACCTTGGTCTTCACTAAATTGTTCTGAGATTTTCCAACACTATAATAGAATGGTTATGAGTGATTATTCACTCCTGTAAAGGATGCACTTTATGGAACTACCAAACTGCTCAGTTTGGATCTTCCTCTTTTAAGACACCAGACTAGGTCCATAAGTCTTGATTCTTTATGTGCACAAATCTAAGAACATGAGGCTTCACAGGGCCCAACAAGATTTATTTTTGTTTACTACTTCCTCGGATCATATTGAGTTGTCAGATTAGTCCTTGGTATGGGTGTTAGGAGAAATCCTTAATTTTTCACTCAACTGGTTTCTCCCCCTATCATGTATACATCTTCATTCACTGAGCTCCCCCTAAAATTGCGATGATGAAGATGATGATGATGATGATGATGATGAAGATGATGATGATGAAAATGATGATGATGATGATGATGGCGATGATGATCATGATGATGATGAGGATGAGGATGAGGATGAGCATGATGAGGATGATAATGATGATGATGATGAAGATGTTGTTGATGATGATGATGGCGATGATGATGAAGATGAGGATGATGATGGTGGTGGTGATGAAGATGATGAACATGAATATGATGATGGAGGCGATGATGAAAATGATGATGATGACAATGATGAAGATGTTGATTAGGAAGAGGGAGATGACGATGATGATGATGGTGCTGATGAAGATGATGATGATGAAGATTATGATGATGATCAATGATGGTGGTGGTGGTGACGACGACAACGTCAATGATGATGATGACAATGAGGTTGAGGATGAGGATGATGATGAGGAGGATGAGGAGGATGAGGATGATGATGATGACTAGGATGAGGATGATGAAGATGATGATTAGGATGAGGATGATGATAAATTTGAAGATGATCATGATGGTGATGGTGATGATGATGAATATGCATGCTGATGAAGATGTGATGACAAGATCTTTACCTTGGTATTCACTAAATTGTTTTAAACTTCGCCAACACTATAATAGAATGGTTAGGAGTGATTATTCACTCCTATAAAGGATGCACTTTATGGGACTACCAAACTGCTCAGTTTAAAGACACATTTAATTTTGCTTTGATTGTCAGTTTTACATGGATTATGTCACACTTTTCACATTTCTGTGATTTTTTTCTAGTATGGGTCTAAAACATTTTATTGAGTGCCATAGGAGCTGCAATTATAATGACTGCATACAATTCAACCTAAGACCTATTTCTCCTTTAAAGAAGCATTTTATTTTATTTTTATGCTCACTTTTACCTAAATTACAATAGACTTTGCAAGCTTTTCCCATTTACTGGTTTGGATTTTGGAACAATGTATAGTTCCCTGGGACTTGTGGGCTATAATTTGAATTGACTCCAGTAAATTGACCCTCATACCTATTTCTTGTTTAAAGACACATTTGATACAAGTATTATTTTTCAACGACAATTATATATTTTTGCCTCTGTTTGGCATATAACATGGTAGTTAGTGTGCTCGCCTCTGTTGGGAATATCTAAAAGAGTCCGAAGGTTATCAAAAATATTTAGCATGCGTGTCTTCATTAAACCCTCTGCGAGCATTTATTCCTTAAATATATGCTTTGTAATTTTGATCACATCATATCTTCCAAAATACTATCCTAAAATCCTTCTCAACATATGAAGAATTCCCTTTATAAATTTATGTTTATTAATTTCCTGTAGCTTACTCTTTTATTTCACCAAGACTGTACAGGAATACTTTTCTAACTTTTGGCAGACTTATATTTTTCACATCTTGACCATCTTTAAACAAACTGGGGGTATGGCTAGATATCCACCTCAACTAGGAACAATACCATGTCACCTTGAAACCTTACCAACAAACACACAGTCTCTGGCAGTCACTTTAAAATTGTCTTTCAAACTTCTCAATTCAACACTTAGTGAATTTTGTTAGGCCCTAGTCATTATTGTGCCAGGAGGCATTTTGACAGACTCATATCTCACACGTGTGAGCACCCAGAGGGAAACTGAGATCATGAGTGGATGCCGATATCATCAAAGAATGGACCCATAACATCTAATGAATTTATCAGTTAAAGAGCCGACTCTGGTGCATTAGAGGAAATTTGAGGTCTAAAATGGGCCTCTTCAGGAAAATAATAAAATAATAGTTAAAATAATAAAATAATAGTTATTAATTTTGGAGGAAGAATGAAAAAAACTACTTTTTTTGTTTGTATTTTCGACATATCTCTCTGTGTTTTTACTCAAATTCTAAGTGGGAGAGCTCGTTGGATGTGGAATTTATTTATACATCTAACAAGTACCCACAATGCATACCTTTTACAGACCCCACTACCCCAAAAATAAGAAATACCTGAAAAAATGTGATGATGATGTCATCGTCATGTTTTTTCAGGTATTTCTTATTTTTGGGGTAGCGGAGTCCATCAAAAGTATGCAGTGTGGGTACTCGTTGGATGCGGAATTAAATTCTACATCCAATGAGCTTTCTCACTAGAAATTTGAGTAAAAACACATGGAGATATGTCGAAAATACGAACAAAAAAAGTAGTTTTCTTTTATCACAAATATGTCAATTCAACCATTATGGTTGACTCATTTTATTGAAATTCTATTGGTTCTTCAATTCCAACTCACAAAATTTATTGTTGGCGCATTTTCTTATAAGGCCCATTTTAGACCCCAAATTTTCTCTAATGTGCATTTCCAAGTGGGATCTCAACCTCTTGTTTTCAACACTCGGTCAATTTTTCATATTTTTGGATATCCAAGCTAATGTTTTTATGTCTTTTGGAAGGCTGATATTTTTCTCATGTGGTCACCATAATAAAACTAAGAACATGGATGGATAGCCAGTTCATTAAAGAACATGTCTATACCTTCTGATGAATTTATCACCACTCAGACAGGCTTTGACGGGCATTTCCCAATGCCTCTTCAACCTTGTGATTTGACACTTAGTCAATTTATTTAAACCCTATGTCTCAAAGGTGATTTCAACTTTTCATCAAACTTGGAGTGTAAGACATCCAATGGATGGAGGACAACTAGATGAATCCATTAAGACCAGTTTCATCCTTTGGAACTACATTCTCTCTCCTCGGTGGGCATTTTACTGAAGTATGATGTAACAACTGCTTAAGACCCTGTTTTGGAAGATCCATAATTTATGCCTCAGGTACTTTCAGGTCAAAGTAAGAACATGGTTAGGTAAACAACACATCCACCTATAGGATTCCCATGTGGTGCGGGCATTTCTTTCAACCCACAAATTATGGCGAGCATTCTCCTAGAGCAACTTGTCTAATTGACCAAAAAGAACTTCTTTTGGGAGGCTTGTATCTTCTTCCTCAAAGATTTGTTCTGAGAACTAGTTCCCTGGTCGGATAGATACTTCAACCAACTATGGGATGACAGGCCATGGCAGGCATTTTCTCTTTATTATGAAATATGGTGGGAATTTTCATAAGACTACTCCTTTAGGACAATTTCTCACCACTTAGTCTTTTTCCAACTTTATCATCAATGCCTATGCCCATCAAAAGTTATTTTGTCATTAATGAACATCTCTAGGATATGTATGTTCACAATCATCAGTTCACCAAATATCACCAATTCTCAAGACTACCTATAATTGGTTTAAATTTGGTGACATTTCACAATGTTATCCTACTTTAAAAAAAATGAGGCACATGATTAGAGAAGGAGTACCTTGCATGAGGAAACTTGCATATCAAACAACTGTGGAAGAGGGATTGTTAGACTAAAGTTGTCGAGTTTCGATGGGAAATCCATGAATGAAGCTATGACCACCACCCGTTCCAAATTGAATCCCCAACATGATCTATATGAGGGGGAACCCCATACCTCTTTGCATGCATTAAGTAGTCAAGTGGCCCAAGAAATATACTTCTATATCTATGTTGTGAACAGATTCCAAACCAAATCAAATCATGTCTTATACTTAAAAATAATTCAAATATAAATAACTCTAAAAGAAATTATACCTTTGAGAGAAAAATAGCTTTTGGTAAATTTTTTGGGAAGAAAAACTTTTGATATTAAAACATTACAAGTAAATATATTTGCATGCTAAATTATATCTTCTTGGTAGCTTATATTCTTGTTTTATCAAGTGTAGGTACCACCAAATAGGTATCTATCAGATCTATCTTCCTCGAGTGATGGTGAAGATATACTAGGATAGGTTGAAAGTGATACGTGTTGTACTAGATCTACCGATTTTAGATCAACTAGATCTAAAAAGGTAAGGAAAAGATTTCGTAGACGCATGCAATATTTTATTGCCAACATAGGGTCATGTAATTATGGTGCTAAGAGCATAGGTGACATTGAGTTTCCCTTGAGGTATAGAAATCTACTGCAATGATGGGTACATAATAAGCTACCTCAAGTGGACACAGATTTCTTCATCAATGGGAGGATGTATCGCATTGCTCCTTCGTCCTTACATGGATTGGGGTTATTTTCCATGGATGGCATAAAGGTCGGCTATGGCACTATAACTGAATTGATGGAGTATGTCGGACCATTATACAGATACAATAACCGGTTGATCTTGGTCCAATATACTCGAAGCATGAGGAGATACGGAGTTTCCGCAAAGCAGAATACAATAAAAACAAAGGGGTGACTATGTTTATTGATGAGGGACCAAAAGCGTATGGAAAAGTTGTTATCTTTGTAAATAGTACATGGATAGTGATAGAAACTAAGCAACCGAATTGCAAATTTGAGGGACGCGAAGAACATCGTATATTTGTATGTGCAACAAAAACAATACTTCTAGGTGAAGAGTTGTTGATCGATTACAACTTAAATCGAATAGATGTGGCTTCCATGGTCCAGGGTAACCGTGGAAGGTCACACTCTATGCCTCATCGGGTAAATGCTAAATATAGTAACTAAATATGACTACAATAACTAAATGTTTCGATTTTTTTTGTTAACATTCCATTTCCATCATTGACATTTGCTTTTTTTGTGCATATTATGAATATTTCCATATGATAACATGCTTATTACACTGTTATGCTTATCTCAATTTTTTTTAATGTTACAATTATTGACTCAACTTTTATTGATTGATTTTTTTTTCAGGGTTGCATCAGTGGAAAGCCACATGTTGCTTCCACAGTCTAGGGTGACCGTGGAAGGTCACAATCTATGCCTCATGACGTAAATGTTAAATATAGTAAATAAATATGACGCCAATAACAAAATGCTTTGATTTTTTCAGTTAACATTCAATTTCCACTATTACCATTCGCTTTTATCGTGGTTATTGTGAATATTTCCATATGATAACATGCTTATTACATTGTGTCAAGGGTCTGCTCATCCCCATGGAGCAGATCATGTATCTCCTCCTTCGAAGGTAAAAGTAAATATTATTGCAGTATCTTATTTTTCTTTATGTTACAATTATTGACTCAACTAAATATAGTAACTAAATATGACTACAATAACTAGAAACTCCAACCCCAAAAGATTTCCATGTGACAACATGCTTATTCCACTGTGGTAGGGGTCTACCCATGGTCATCATGCAACAAAACATGTGTCATCTACTTCCATGGTCCAGGGTGACCATGGAAGGTCACACTGTGTGCCCCATCAGATAAGTGTTAAATATAACTAAAGGTTGATATTTTTTCTGTTAACATTCAATTTCCACTATTACCATTCGCTTTTTTCCTGTTTATTGTGAATATTTCCATATTATAACATGCTTATTACACTATGGTAGGTGTTTTCTTATCGCCATGGAACAATACATGTATCTTCTCCATCGAAGGTAAAAGTAAATATTATTGCAATATCTCATTTTTGTTGATGTTACAATTATTGACTCAACTAAATATAGTAACTAAATATTACTACAATAACTAGAAACTCCAAACCCAAAAATATTTCCATGTGACAACATGCTTATTACACTGTAGCAGGGGTCTCATGCCCATGTTCTTCATGGAACAGAACGCGTGTCCTCTACTTCTGAGGTAAAAGTAAATATTATTGAAATATCTCATTTTTTATTATGTTACAACTATTTCATAACGTTTATTTATTGATTTATTGTGTTAGGGTGGTTTTAGGATATTTAGACACTTAGGAGTTAGTTAAGATCAACTTGTGTAATATATCTGCTAGGTAAAAGTGTGTTTCTTTAGTATGCATTAGTATGCATTTGTAAATATTCTAATCCGATGGTCACGATATATTCTAGACATAGAGTGATCCGACGGTTCAACTTCTCTTAGATCATACCTACCATTGATCCGTGGCTTAACACCCGATTGGTCTATGATCTTTATTTAAAGAGCAAGGGAGTCCTTGGCTAGTTGATTGATTATGAGAAGCTCATGTAACTTTCTTTCTTTTGCATAATAAATTGCTCCAAGTAGCTATTTGACTGTGGCCGTGGACTGTTTCCCTCTGGAGGGTTTTAACTGCGTGACAAATATCGATGAGTTGATTTGTGATCTTTTTGTGTGAAGCAGTTTTTCAAGGTGTTTAGTCTTTTGGGAGTACCCTGTGTACTCGAACATGGTATCAGAGCTTTTATGAAGAGCCACTTTCAGTTTTGATCAAGATCTGGAACCGGTGTTGCCGAAACTTTGAAAGGGTTTTTGGTTTTGGATTTTCTATTCATTTTTGGCCTATGGGAGCTATTCCATTGCATCCGTAGTGCTGTTTCAATTGGGAAATAGTTTTCCTTTCATCGAAAACCATTTCTGTTTGGTCTAGAAACACCCATTTCGACAAATCTGAAGGTATAATGTTATAGTGACGGATTTGTTTTTTTTTAAATCTGTCATATTTTATCAGTTTATTATTAGATCTTTTATGTTTTAGTCTTAGACTATTGTTTTCCCTGGCTATGTATGCTCTTTGCTGTGCACCTTGCGCGATCGCGGAGAATCAAAAACAGTAAGGGAAAGTTTTTTTCTTGTCTTCTCGGCTATGTATGCTCTTTGTCGTGCACCTTGTGTGATCACAGCAAATCAGAAACAGCGAGAAAACTTGAAAACGTAGACTTTTCAGGTAAGCTAACCAAGATTTAACCCCATTGTGTGGAAAAAGTTTTTTTTTCTTTTTGTTTTTCATTTTTTTTGTGATTTGCAAGAAAAGAAAGAAAGCACAAAAAACAAGAGAGAAGAGTTTAAAAAAACAAAAAATAAAAAATAAAAATAAAAAACCATCATCTTTCCATACTTTTACGTACCTTTTACGTAATTTGGTTCAAAATTGCTTTACACCTTGATAAGTCTTGAGTTCAAGTCTTATCACGCTACTTTTTAGTGTATGCAATTTCTATTTTCAAATTACTTTATTGTAAAAGTGCATCTCACATAAATAAAATAAAATAAAAGTGAGTCACTTAAGTCTTTTAATTTATTGTCGCACTATTTAAAAGTCACATTATTGTAAAAGTGAACATCACTTATTCTACAAAAGTAATTCACTTCAAAGAAACTTTATTATAAAAGTGATTGTCAAAGGTTGATCTTGGGAAGAGGGGGCTTCTTTTTTTTAGTTAGTCAAGTTAATATCTGCCCCGTCACTATTGGCGACATCTTCAACATTTTCTTTGATCAAGCATAACTTCATCATCCGGAATCAGTTTTAAGTGCCATTTTTTTTAAAACCGCATATTTTTTCGAGCTCTTTGCATCTAGATAGTTAGTTTCTATTCTTTCAGCTATTAGTTTACATTATGGCCACTCCTTGTGATATTATACTTACAAGTTCTAACTGTTTCTCATGGAAATCTCGTATGGAGGCTATTCTACGAAGTAGGGGACTTTTCAAGATAACCTCAGGGAAAGAAACAAAACCCACTGATGATGATAAGAAAATTAAATGGGAAAATCTATGTGATGAAGCTCGTGGATTGATTGAGATGTCAATCTCTACTGATTTACGATTCCACATATCTGGAATTGATGAACCTGATAAAGCTTGGGAAAAGTTGGAATTTGTGTTTGGTAAACACAAGGAAATTCGGGGTCATCAACTTGATAATGAGTTTCTTTCCATGAACCCAAATGATTTTTCATGCATTCAAGACTATTTATCTAAGTATAAAACTCTTAGACTCTTATGTGCAGAATGCAAGATTAAGAAAGAAGACAAACAATGTATTTATCATATTCTTTCACACTTGGACCTGCATATTCTGTTTTTGTATCTACATTCTACTCCATTAAAGAATCCTTGACTGCAGCTAGCTATCAAGAGCCTAGTCTTGAATCTTTTTGTGATTCATTAATTACAGAGCAAGATAAGCTCATTCATCTTAGAATAATTAACAATGCAGATACATCTGGGAAAGCCTTATTGTCCCAACAAAAAGAAAAGTCTAAGCCTCCCAAGAAACATAATTTTTGTAATAATATGCGAAACAACAAGGGTCCCAAACCCTCTCAGTCAACTCCTCCTTTAAAAAATGACAAAGGATCCAAGCATAAAAAAAAGAAGACTGAGCGTCATTGCAATTTTTGTGGAAAAAATAATCATGATGAATCTAAATGTTTTAAGAAGATGGCAGCCTTGGAAGTAGCAATGAAGAAGCACCACATCAGCCTAGATTCATTTTCAGAATCTAACTCTCATGGACATGCACTTTGTGCTTCTGGTTACTCTTATACTGCATCTTCTTTTTCTACTTCAAATGAATGGCTCATTGATTCTGGAGCATCTTATCATATGGCTAAGGATCAAGCCATCTTTTCTACTATGCATGAATGTAACACCAAACAAATATTCGTTGGTGATGATAGATCTCTAAGTGTTGTAGGATCTGGAACAGTTCCAGTAGAAAATGGTCATTTCAGTGATGTACTATGTGTTCCAAAAATTTCTTGCAATTTGTTATCAGTCTATCAAATCACTCATTCAGGTGAAGGTAAAACTGTGACTTTTACACCTCACCAAGTTGTAATCAAGGATTTTAAAAATCCTCAAAATGTCCTTGCTACTGGAACTGTTGATGATATTACCAGGTTGTACAAATTTAACAACTTTGGGTCATCACATTTTCCTTCAGTTTTTGTTGCTCATAGTGATAACTTGAGAAAACTTTGGCATGAGCGATTTGGTCGCTTAAATTATCTCTCATTGCAACAACTGTGTAAAGACAATATGGTGACTGGTCTTCCAATGGTATTTTGCAAGGATGGTGTTTTTTCCTGTTGTGTACTCAAAAAACATCATCAGGACAATTTTGACAAACGTACCTCTTGGAATGCCTCGGTTCCTTTGGAGCTTGTGCATAGTAACTTGTGTGGTCCTCTTCCATCTGCTTCCTTCTTTGGTTTCAAATATTTCTTAATTTTCATTGATGACTACTCCAGACGCACTTGGGTTTACTTCCTAAAACCTAAGAGCAAATTATTTAACATGTTCTTGGCCTACAATGCCCTTGTTGAAAAACAATCTGGTCATCAAATTATTAAGTTAAGATCTGACAATGGAGGAGAATATGTTAACAACAAGTTCACTACTTTCTGCACTGAACAAGGAATCCAACAACAGCACATTGTTCCATATACACCTCAATAAAATGGTGTAGTTGAATGGAAGAACCACATTTTAAAAGAAATGGCTAATTGTATGATCCAATCTAAGGGACTAAGTCGTCAATATTGGGATGAGGCCATAAATTGTGCAAATTACATAGTTAATCACACACCCACTAAAGTTTTACAAGGCATAACACCAGCAGAAGCATGGAGTAAAATTAAACCAGATGTAAGTCACTTTCGTGTGTTTGGTTGTGAAGCATGGGCTCACATTCCAGATGAAAAACGGAAAGCATTGTAGCCTAAAAGTGAAAAGTGCATATTTGTTGGATATTTTGAAGATGTAAAAGGTTATATACTTCTTCAGCCCCATTCACAGGATATAATATTTAGAAGAGATGTTGAATTTGATGAAAATATCTTGGCTTGTGAGCCTAACTTGGTGGGTGTGCCATATTTGGCTTGCGAGCCTGATTCGGTGATTGTGCCTTCTTCTTATTCTTCGAACTTCCTTGACAGGTTTCCAACTCCAGTTTCTGATGATGACAGTGAGGATGAAAATCCACCTCCGCCTGCTCATGTTCCTCCAATTGTACCAGCACCAATACTTCCTCGATGGGTTCGTTCAACATGTGAAGCAGCTGGTGATATTGTCGGTGATCCTAGAGATCAACGTCGAACACGTTCTCAGTTTTAGCGAGTCTCTTCTCTTTTGGCTCAAGTTTATGAGAATCATGATCCAGAAACTTTTGCAAAAGCTTTAAGAAATCCAGATTGGGATGTAGCTATGGATGAAGAATATCGTTCCTGAATGGCGAACGATACTTGGGATCTTGTTCCTTTTCCAAAAGGAAGAAAACTTGTCAGATGTAAATGGGTCTACACAACTAAGTATGCATCAGATGTAAGTGTTGTAATACTTAAGGCAAGGTTAGTTGCCAAAGTTTTTTCCCAAGTTGAAGGGATTGACTACAATGAAACCTTTTCGCTTGTAGCAAAAATGAACTCCATCAGCCTTGTTCTTTCCCTTACAGCCTTACATAACTGGGAAGTCCATCGAATGGATGTCAAGCCTGCCTTCTTACATGGTTATTTACATGAGGAAATTTACATGGAACAACCTTCTGGATATGTTCAGAATAACTCTAGCTTTGTATGTCTCCTTAAGAAATACTTATATGGCCTTAAGCAAGCTCCTAGAGCTTGGTATACCAAAATGGATAGCTTTCTCCTTGACACTGTTTTTTCTAGATGCCATTCTGACCCCAATGTCTATACCAAGAAAGTAGGAAACCATCTCATCATACTTGTTCTTTATGTTGATGATCTTATCCTTACTGGTAGTGACCCTAAACTTATAACCCATGTGAAATTCAGTCTTAAGCAAAATTTTGAAATGTCGGACTTAGGACATTTGCATTATTTTCTTGGTCTTCAAGTCTTGCAAACCAAATAAGGAATCTTTCTTTCCCAGCCTAAGTATGCTTGTGACCTTCTTTGTCGCTTCCACATGGAAGATTGTAAACCAGCCCCTTCTCCCTTCCAGTCTGAAGTCAAACTTTCTGCCACTTGTACTTCCCCTGAAGTAAATGCTACTTTGTATTGTCAGCTTGTTGGTAGTATTTTATACTTGACTCATTCCCGTCCTGACCTTTCCTTTGCCATTGGTCGTGTTTCACGTTATATGCAAACTCCTCATGAAAGTCACTAGAAAGTAGCAAAAAGAATACTTCAATATATTCAAGGTACAATTCAGTTTGGGATTCATTACAGTACAGGGGGGAAACCTTTGTTGGTTGGTTTCGCTGATTCATATTGGACCGGCGATCCTGATGATGGAAATTCTACTGTAGGTTATGTTTTCAGTTTGGGATATGGACTTGTCACTTGGTCTTGTAAGAAACAATAAGCTCTTGCTCTTTCTTCAGCAGAAGTAGAATATCGAGCCGCAGTTAATGCCAGTCAGGAAGCTTTATGGCTTCAACAGATCCTTTCATAGTTTGGATTTGAGCAGCAGTAGCCTACTCCACTTTGGTGCGACAATCAAAGTGCCATCAAGCTTGCTAAAGATCCAGTTCTACATCAGCGCAGCAAACACATTGAGCTACACAGGAACTTCATCAGAAATCTTGTTCATGATAGTGTTATTGAAGTTCTCTATTTCCCTACAGATGATCAACTTGTAGACATCTTAACCAAGTCTCTTACAGAAGCAAAGTTTTCTAAACTTCGTTCTATGTTAGAAGTTCAGGAATGTGTCCTTAAGGGGGGATAGGCTCTAATGCCTCCGTCCTTCTCCTAATAGTTGTTGATGTGTATGTAACTTCGGAATGTATTCTTCTATGTATCTTATGTATTGTAACCCGATGTTTATTCCGGGATGTTTCTATTATGCATTTGAGTCATGTTGTCTTACCTCGATGTTTCGATCGGGAGGATTAATAATGTAAACAAGTCATATCAAGTCATTAGGTAAGTCCCCACAGTTTCAGGGCACTTGAGTTATTATACACTAATTAAGGTGTAGGCTCAAGTAGTAATTATTAGGTTGAGCCTATGTGTGAAATGGAAACTCAAGTGAACGGATGAATATAAATAGAGAGTGAGAGTCTCTCTATTTATCATTTGTGAAATACATCACTTGCTCTCTCAAGTGTGGCGCACCTTTGGAGAAGGAAATACTTGGGCTTGACAGAAGACAGAAGGCTATTGCTGTAGTGGGAGGTCATCTTACTATTTTGGGTATCACATCTTGTGGTGATACTATCTCAGAGGAATTTGTGGGGTTTTCTCCATTTATGGTTTCCCGGATCAAAACTCTTTGTGTCTCTTGTCTCATGTGATGTGCTTATGTTATTGCTGTGCTTGTTATTCTCTCAGTGAAAATATATTAACATAATGCTAGCTTAAATGTTGAAAAACTGACATGGTATCAGAGCTAACCTGAGAAGAAGACATTGTGCAGCTACAGGAACTAGGGCTTCCTAGTTTTTGGATCTTCCTCCACATATTTTCAGCAAAAGTATGCTGGGATGACTCTCCATTCAAGGGTGCATCTTTCTGTCGATCCGGAATTCAATCTCAAGCATTTTCAGTTTCGATGTGGAAATTAGGGCTTTCTACGGAAGAGGAATTTTTGAGTGAGACCAGCATAGAAACTTAGAGACCTGGATCAATAAATTTGGTTGGGTGAAACTTCAGGAAAGTCAAACCCTAGTTTGACCTTGAGCTAGGAGAAACCCTAAATACTAAAACTGATAAGTTTTGGTACAGTCACTATATTCCAAGATTGACGATGTCTCAGAAGCAAAAAATTTTAGGGGCCGAAGACAAAATCCTGATGAACATTGTGTCCACAAATCAGTGTCAGATTCGCTATATTCTGGGAGATATGATCTCTCCAAGTTAGGGCTCCATCCTCTTCCAGAAATCATCCATAAACAGGACACCTCGGGATATCTGCAATATCTTGGGCTACAGAGGTCCAAATGGAATTCCTAAAGATGTTCCAAAAAGGGAACAGACTGTACTTTCTGTGTCCAAATATCAGACTCAGAATATGAACCCGTGACACGTGGCAGGCCATACAACTTCGATGTTCTGAACAGTCTTGTAACAGGTCACCTTGGGAAAAGGATCATAAATCCCAAATGGTGAAACCAATTCTGATGAAACCTACGTTTTTGGATCAGTGACATGCGAGGTTACCTTAGTGAAAAATTTTAGACATAGGGGAGTAGTAATTTCAGAGATATCATAGAAACAATAACAGGAATTTCTGTAGAAGAAATCAAAAAATTAGGGCTTCCTGTTCTGAGAGCTTCCCTCCACTATTTTCAGAAAAGGAGTACATTGGACAGCTCCATTTGAAGAGATCTATATGTTAATTCAATCAGATTTGAAAGATTCCAAGTTTTGAAAATTACGTTTTCTATGACAAACCCTAGATCAGCGAACTCCGGGACAAGGACGGACACCTCAAATCGGTAAGATCTAATCCTTTGCTATTTCCGTTTGAGGTTCTCATTTCAATATGATATATCACATCAGCTTAGTGACAAGATTGGGGAAGTTGAAAACTTCCAAACAGAGAAGTATTTGATCTCTCTAAAGAAAATGGATTGGACACCTACATGAGTATAGAGGTTTCAGTTTCAGAGGGAGACGAGGTTAGAATCCTTTCACAAGAAGTACTTGGTCAAGGCCAAAGAAGACATCATGCTCATGCTGCAGAGGATGATGAACCATCCAAAAAGAGATCTAGATATGAAAGTGAAGATTCTTCAAGCAAGGATGAATATGTTCTGATATCAGCTCTCATAGGTAACATTACTCATGGAAGTGATGATTGGCTTATAGACAATGGAGCTTCCAAACATATGAGAGGATTCAAGGAATCCTTTGTAAGACTCTCAAAACATGAATCACCTCACAAGGTGAAACTAGGAGATGACTACCAATATCCAATAGAAGGTAGTGGGGAATATTCATACAAGCTAGACTCTGGTAAGTCTCTAACAATGAAAGAAGTATTGTTTGTTCCAGGATTCAAGAAGAACCTTCTCTCCATTTCAGCATTGATGTAAAAGGAATGTGGATTGCATTCATAGATGGTCAAGTCATCATATGGATAAAAATAAAGACTATCGATGATGTGGTAGTGATTGAATAACAAGAAGGAGGCTTGTACAAATTGAAGGGATATCCAGAACAAGCCTTGATCCATGACACAGTAGAGCCAAATGAGCTTTGGCATAGAAGGCTTGCACATGTGCATTACAGAGCACTACCTATTGCAAGCAAAGCTATTCCAGAATTTCAAGCTATTTGAAGGGAAGAACAAAAATCAGAATATCACCTAAAGAAGAAGTGAAGAATGCAGAAGTGGTGATGGCCACCTTGAATGGCCTCCCAGGATCGTGGAATTCATTCATTCAAGGAATGTGTTCCAGAAGGAAGTGATTACTTTTAGCAAACTTTGGGAAGAAGAAGAAGCTCTACCCATAAGAAGAGAAGATAAGACGGGAGCATTTGAAGATCCGGCTCTCACCATCCAAAGAAGATCCCTCAAGCAATGAGGAATATGAAGAAATCAAATCTTGAAGAACCTATTATCCAACTCAGCATTTGGATAAGAAACAATGCGATTATGAATGAAGAAGACGATGAAGTTGAAGGCTCAAGAAGGAGTCTACCCTTGAAACAAATAAAGATAAGTATTCAATTGTCATTTCATGATATTCTTTTGTTATGCATTTGTTTATATTCAGTTATTGTATTATGCATGATAGGATGTTTGCATTAATGACAGTATACTACTAATATGCATGTGATGGGTAAGTAGCTCATGGGGCTATACAAATTCTCCATTGCTACTTATCTAGAATGAAACCTCTTTGCTGACATATTGGATTAGTGCACAATCTCAATGTTGTCCTGGTAGAGATGGAAGGCATCTAGAAAAGTTTCATGAGATATGGATGAATGTTGTATTAGCTAAAGTAGTTGCATGATCATATATTTATGCATAAGTATTTGCCAGTATATATATTCATTACGAAATGTTCTAACCATACAAATGCATTTGACTTGTAGGAAAGACCGCATACATAATCGCCTACAAGCAAAGAAGAATGAAGACTTTTCAAAATGAAGAATAATATGACGAGTGCAGTGACATCTTTGATGCAGAATCTTCCAGCCACCAAGAAGAAAGGGAAGATCAGTTCAAGAAGAATGATGTCTGGGTGTAGTATCAAGACCTGAAGAGAATTTCATAGTTCCATCATGCAGTAGATGGAAACATCGTGGGATACAAAGCAAGATTTGTAGCATGAGCCTTCTCATGAAGAGAAGGCATAGTCTACAAAGAAACATTTACAGCTAATAGAAGTGAAGTCACATGACATGCATAATCATCTGTGCAAATGAAAAAAGGCCTTGTACGAGTTCAGAAGACACCCATGGGATAACACATACATGATGAGCTTGATGAATATCTTAACCTTTGCTACAAGGTTGATAGAGGATGACAAGCTCACAGATGGGTGCAAGATGAACTTTTGAAGAAGTTCAAGATAGAGGATCTTAGTGTCCAGTGATCCTAGATGGATACTACTTATCACTCCAGTACAGAATGTTTCAGTGCATAGAGTACGGAAGACAGAGGGAGTATGATGCTTCGCTTCAAAGGGAGTGACTGCAGAAGATACTGAGGTTCGACATGGTACGACAGGATGGGCAGATTACTGATTATTCTAGGATTTACTGAGAGTAAAGTGGATTTCAACCTTTGATCCAAGGTTGAAGGTGGAAGACCAGTGATGCTCCTGTTATGTGTCGATGCACTATTGTTCTAGGTATGGAGGTGTGGCAGAGTACAGATGGAATCTTCCTTGGGCAAGGGAAGTATGCAGTAGAGATCCTGAAGAGATTTGGGATGATGGACTGCAAGGCTTTGGCTACACCCATGGCATCGAACCTGAAGCTATTGAGTGATGCTTCATCAGAGTCGGTTGATGCTACGATGTATCGTCAGATGATTGGATCATTGATGTACCTAATGAACATGAGACCAAACATTTGCTTTGCTGTGAACACCTTGAGCCAGTACCTCATGGATCCGAGAAGTGTTCACTTGACTGCTGCAAAGCATATTCTGAGGTACCTGAAGGGTACAATTGATTATGGGTTCAAGTATGATGCAAATCAGAAGATTAACCTAGAGGGTTATGTTGATTCAGATTGGGCAGGAAGTGCCATCGATAGGAAGAGTACTTCAGGATGTTGCTTCAGTATGGGATCAGGTGTGATCTCTTGGTTTAGCAGGAAGAAATCCTGTGTGGCACTGAGCACAGCTGAAGCAGAGTATGTCACAGCTTGTTCAGCTAGTTGTGAGGTAGTATGGCTACAGAAGCTACGGTCTGATATATTTGATCTCCAGTTGGATGCTACTTGTATACATTGTGACAACTAGAGTTGCGTGAAGTTGTCAGAGAATCCTGTGTTCCATGACAGGTCGAAGCATATCGAGATCAAATATCACTATATCAGGGATATGGTACAGAGAGGAGTAGTGAAGCTCCTATTTGTTATGACGGAGGAACAGATAGCTGATGTATTGACGAAGCCATTGGCTAGGGTGAAATTTGAGTACTTCAGAGAGAGACTTGGTGTTCTCCAGATCGAGGTTCCTTCCAAGAGAAAGTGATGAGACCCAAAGCCATTCTGACAAGCAGGTCAGATGTAAGGGCTGAGCCATTTTGTCATGGTGAGAGGATTTAGTTCCTTCCATGTCAGATATGAGTGCTAACTGCCATTTGAGGAATGGAGGCACCTGGTCAGTTACCAGGAACACTCAGTCAGGGACTGAGAGAGCCATTCTGACAAGCAGGTCAGATGTAAGGGCTGAGCCATTCTGGTCATGGCTAAAGGATTAAGTTCCTCCCATGACAGATGTGAGTGCTGGCCATTTTTTCAAGTAGGACAGATGTAAGGGCAATTGCCATTCTCTGGGAGAGTGGAGGCACCTGGTCAGTTACCAGGTAGCTCAGTCAGGGACTGGGGGCCATTCTGATGAGGGTGTAGGATTCAGTTCCTACCAGGTCAGATGTGAGTGCACAAATATTTCTTCAGTGTGGCGGATGTGGTTCTGACCTTGGTGAGAAGAACAGAGTTCTTTCATCATTGCGTTGGTTGTGGTTCCAGACCGGTTGAAAGTCTTCCATTAGTGTGGCGGATGTGGTTCTAGCCTGGATGAAAAGAACAGAGTTCTTTCATCATTGTGAGTGGATGTGGTTCCAGCCTGGATGGGATTGTGCCCTTCTGACGAGTAGGTCAGATATAAGTGCAGAGCCATTTCACAGATGTTAGTGATGTGATGTCCTATCATGCTGGTGAATGTGAGTACTGGGCCTTTCTGATGTGATTGTAGTTTACCACATGATCAGATGTGAGTGCTGGGTGTGCCTTTCTGACGAGCAGGTCAGATGTAAGTGCTGGGCAAAGACCTACATGAGGGTAGGCCTACAACCAGCATGAAAAAGGGCTGTCTCTGTAGAACTTCCTATGACGAGATAGTACACACATGATGATTACCAGTGGAGATCCAGATCAAGCTATGATCTAGATCTAGTTATGATGACTCCGAGAGATCCAGATCGAGTGATGATCCAGATCCAGCAGTAGTGATCCAGATCGAGTGATGATCTAGATCTAGTCCAATGATGATGATCCAGATCCAGTGATGACGTACTATGATGATCCAGATCGAGAGATGATCCAAATCCAGATGACTTGAAGATGAAGATGACTTGAAGACGAAGATGACTTGAAGAATAAGATGATCCAGTTGATGCAGAGAAGAAGACCAGTGCTGAAAATCATGTCGAAAGAATACCTTCCTAGTTAAGAGGGAGCGTTGATGTGTATGTAACTTCGAAATGTATTCTTCTATGTATCTTATGTATTGTAACCCGATGTCTATTCCGGGATGTTTCTATTATGCATTTGAGTCATGTTGTCTTACCCCGATGTTCCGATCGGGAGGATTAATAATGTAAACAAGTCATATCAAGTCATTAGGTAAGTCCCCACAGTTTCGAGGCACTTGAGTTATTATACACTAATTAAGGTGTAGGCTCGAGTAGTAATTATTAGGTTGAGCCTACGTGTGAAATGGAAACTCAAGTGAACGGATGAATATAAATAGAGAGTGAGAGTCTCTCTATTTATCACTTGTGAAATACATCACTTGCTCTCTCAAGTGTGGCGCACCTTTGGAGAAGGAAATACTTGGGCTTGACAAAAGACGGAAGGCTATTGCTGTATTGGGAGGTCATCTTACTGTTTTGGGTATCACATCTTGCGGTGATACTATCTTAGAGGAAGTTGTGGGGTTTTCTCCATTTATGGTTTCCTCGATCAAAACTCTTTGTGTCTCTCGTCTCATGTGATGTGCTTATGTTATTGATGTGCTTGTTATTCTCTCAGTGAAAAGATATTAACATAATGCTAGCTTAAATGTTGAAAAACTAACAATAGTGTCACTTTTGTAAATCCTTCAATCCTATCCCAAATTGTTCTTAAGGGGGGATGTTAGGATATTTAGACACTTAGGAGTTAGTTAAGATCAGCTTGTGTAATATATACATTAGGTAAAAGTGTGTTTCTTTAGTATACATTAGTATGCATTTGTAAATATTCTAATCCGACAATCACGATATGTTCTAGACATAGAATGATATGACGGTTCAACTTCTCTTAGATCATACCTACCATTGATTTGTGGCTTAACACCCGATTGGTCTATGATCTCTATTTAAAGAGCATAGAGGGTCCTTGGCTAGTTGATCGATTATGAGAAGCCCATGTAAATTTCTTTCTTTTGCATAATAAATTGCTCCAAGTAGCTATTTGGCTGGGGCCATGGACTGTTTCCCTCTTGAGGGTTTTAACCATGTGACAGACATCGGTTTGTTGATCTGTGATATTTTTGTGTGAAGCTGTTGCTCAAGGTGTTCAGTCTTTTGGGAGTACCCTTTGTACCCAAATAGGTAGCACCAGTAGAAAGGAACCTATTGCTTCCATGGTATAGGGTCACCATGGAAGGTCATGCTCTGTGCCCCATCAGCTAAGTGTTAAATATAATAACTAAATGTTTCAATTTTTTCTATTAGCATTCGATTTCCACTATTTACATTCGCATTTTTCTTTAGTTATGGTGAATTATTGATTGATTTATCGTGTCAGGGTGGCGACTGTGGAAAGGCACTTGCTGCTTCCACGGTCTAGGGTTACCATGGACAATCACCCACTAGAATTAGATTATTAGGTGGTTACCGTGGGAAGTCACCAGCCACAACACCGCATGAAGTAAGTGTTAGTTCTTAATAGTAAATAAATTTCATTACAATAACAATGTTTGAATGATGTTAAAAATATTTTTCTTAATTTTATTGTTTGAGGAATTTAGTCCAATGCACTTCATCTAGGTGATGAGGATCTTGAGGATGAAATTTACTATTCCATAGACCCTATGGATACTATAAAGAAGGCCCTAAAACCTAGAGATGATCTCCTTGGCTTGCATAGGGCCCATGGCACAGGAGATCAGGGAAAGGATTGAAGAGCTAAAAGAACAAATAAAATCTTATGGGGTAAGTGGCATATTCACATGTTTTTTTAAGCTATGACATGATTTCATATATGATATTATGTTTTATATTTTTCCAACTAATCTGATAAAGTAAAGTTTTTTCGTTTGTAGAATTTTTTACAACCTATCACTAGAGAAATTGTTGATATAGGTATAGGTAGCAGTCATGCACCAACGCAGCAACAACGCCGACAAAGCAATGTACCAATGAGGCTTTCTGACACTCCTCTAGTTGGCCTCAAATCCATTGATGAGGGCACTGATTTTGATAAGCATGACATGCTGGAGCATGATGAGAAGGAGCCTAGGACTCCACATGACTCTAGAGATGAACCTAATGTAGATGACTAGGAAACTTTTTCTGGAGTAGCACAAGTTAAAAGCATTAGATCACTAGATCTAACTTTTTGGTGGATGACGCTTGTGTTTCGATGAAGATTCAAAATATTGCAGGTATTTATTAATTAATTTATTCATTTTAATCATGAAATTGAAATGGAAATACGCTGAAATTATTATAAATTAATGGATTACATGTTTCTACAGGAAACAATGTTTTCTACAGGAATTTGAATGACAAAGGATTGGATTTGTTTGGCCCCACCATTCACACACAGTGGAATAGCCAAGATAGCACAAAGAGAGATGTATTGATAGACCACATGGTAAACTTGTTCGCCAATACATTCAACAAGAATGTGGTTGCAAATTTATCTGGCGAGAATTTAAAATACACTAGGGCGCAATATAGGGATAAATTGGAACTTGACCTCAAGCATGAGTGCCCTCCCATATTTCCGGAGAAAGAGTGGAAGGGACTCATAGAGGATGCAAAGGAGAACTTCCTAAAAATACAAGGAAAACAACCACGGCCTGGAAAAGCAAGGTACAACACATATCATATTTTTAGTGAAATATGCTCATTTATTTTTTTCTTTTTTGTTTTAAGCAAGAATTCTAATATCTGACGTTTTTCAAATTTTTCATATATAGGCTACCAGACACCTCCAAAGCAACCAAGGCTAGAGTGGAAAAGAACGGGAAAAATAAACTGGTCCAGGGTGGCTATAGAAAACTAAGGGCCTGAATTGTAAGAATTAAATGATTAACTGTGGGGAATATTTATTTCAAAGTAGTGAACAAATATATGTTTTTGAAAGAGGGAATTTTATATGTGTTATGCATTGCAGGGAAATACGTTCCAAGATGCTGCCACCGAGGAAGACCTAAAGCTTGGTTTCAAGTATGGTTTTAAAAGCGTCATTGAATATCGGAAAAGCTTGGGGTAGACTCCATTCTCTCCAATGACGCAGATGCAGGTAAATAAAATGAATAAGGACATCATTGCAGTATACTATTAAATTCTATTCATTTTTTATTATATCACCCATTACTAAATATTTATGTTTTTTTGTAATCAACAGTGCAACCGCAACACTGAATCCAATGGTACTCCGCACGTACCAATTGATGTTGGGGTGTGCATGTCCCATGATAGTGGGGAGCAGAATGGCCATTCTGGTATGTGTGCTTTGGAAATAGAAATATTACTGTGATTATAGATATTTATTTTCTAACGTATATTTTTAAATTTTCTTATTTCGATCGAAGACCGTGAAGCTCAGGAGGGTGAACCGCAAGAGGAATTAGCAAGTAGAGAAATAATTAACACACCATCTGTCACATCTACACAGACAGGTAAAGAGCAATATTTTAATTTTAATAAAAATGATGAACTATTAATTTTAATAATATTTCAACATATCGATATGCCCATTTTCGTTGTTGCAGTTCATGCCCCTTCAGAACTGCCTCCATGCCCTAGTAAATGACACACAAGAAGCATAATACATGAGGGCATGGAACAAAAACACTAGAAGGACATGGCTTTGTAGATAATCCACCAAATAATGATGATAATATCCCAATTATCGTCACTTATTTCAATACAAAAAAACAGAAATCAAAGAAAAAGTAGATGTATAAATTCATGACTTGTATGTGGATGTATATCGATGTTGTTAGTCTGAAACAATGTTTATATGAATTACCTTATTATGCTTCAATTTTTTTATGTTTATATGTTTTGATGACTAGCCTAGTTATGCATGAATGTTCAAATCTTTTCTATGTAAACACCATTATTTATTGGGTATGGGGAATTGAGAGTGATGTGAGGGAGGGGAGGGGCCATATGAGCTTCCACCTTCACGTGATTGACCTTGTTCAGTATCAAATATAAAACTATTCTCAAAACAGAGAGGATCTCAATAAGGTATAAATACTCTTTTATTACTATGTATTAAAGATGGTTGTAAATTTTTTAATGCATGTCTATTTCTTAAAAAATTGTTAATAAATTTAACATTTCACAGTTCATTGATTTCTAGATGACTTGGTAGTAGGATTTAAATGACTGTTTACTTGCTTATATATTATTTACTCATATAGAAATTCTTTCTTTGATGATTTATGCAGGTCTTGGTGATGGAAATGCATCTCGTGGACAACTCTTATCAAGTTGTATGGGTGAATGGATCTAGCGAAAGGACAATGATAAGGTAACGGTTTTGATGTGTTATTTATCCTTAATGTGTTTGTCTTTATCCTTCAATTATATTTCAATCTATTAAGATACAAGAGATACAACCAATAGTAAATAACTACTTTTAGACTATCATCCAAACTAGGAGACAACCTTCTACATAAAACACAAATGCTTCTTAGCAACGTAGAAAAATAGAAGAAAAATTATGTAGAAGAAATTAGGCTTTTTTAGCCCTTCTTCCTATAATTTCAGCATGATGAAACCCTAGGATAAGAAATCTTAATTTTTCAAACCCTAATTGTTCATCTATCTTTCAAAACTAAATTTTATGATTTGTATACTTGTAAATATTATTCTTAGGTTATTTTTGTTTCTCTTAGGTTTCAAACTTAATTTTTATGTATTTTTGTAACTTTTATTTTATCAAAAAAGAAAACCCTAAAAAAAGAATTTATGTGTAAAACCCTAAAAATGCAGACATGCTGCTACCACAATTGGAGCCCTCTCCTTTATCAAACACAGGTCTGCAATATGTATTGCAAACCTCATATGCCCTAGCTTCCTTCTCTACACACTCAAAACAAAAAACAAGTTAGTATTTAAAACTATTTAGATGGTGGTGTATTTTGTATAAATATATCTTATTGATTTGATTAGTTTTCTGCCCTATTAGCATTAGTTTTCTGGGTAAATGTAAGTATGATTTTTTACTAAGATCTGGAACCTTACATCTCTTAATACACAATGATATAATTATGACAATATTTTACTGAGTATTGTTTTGGATTTTCTTAGTACTAATTATTGCTATTGAGAGCTGGGTGATGGTAAGGGACTTGATGATTTTATATTTCAGAGCTTACATAGGGGATCGAGTGAATGACAATAACATTATGTTTAGCTTGGCACTAAATTTTCATTAAGTTAGTATTTTATATCTATGATATCACATACACAGATCTGGAAATCATATGCTAAATGGCACTTTAAATGATTAACACTGGTTATTGGTTGCACTATTTTACACGTTCTGATTACTGTGTTTAACACTGGAAATCATATGCTAAATGGCACTTTAAATGATTAACACTGGTTATTGGTTTCACTATTTTACACGTTCTGATTGCTGTGATGATACACTTTCAGTTGTTGCATGGCACATATGTGGACCATAAATTCATATGTTTATATCTTCAAAGGTAGAAAATAAAGTGATGTTATTACATGAGGAGTGTCTCCAAGGAAATTATGATATGGTTTCTAAACTACAAATTGCATGCTCAACTGTGCAACCTACTTTTCAGTGCCAAAAGGTAATTTATGATGATTTTTTTGCTACATGAGATCAATCCTAGTAATATAATATAAATAAGTTGTCAATTCTTTGTTGAATAACATGTCTATTTCCCATCATGTGCTTAGGGGACTATTTTTTATCTTATGGGTGTATTTGATACTAACTTGACCAATTTTGGCCATGCTTGAGGTGGTTGCATAAGAAGGATAAATTTTTCATATTCACCTCTTCCAATAATGAGCAACATCAAAACAACTTACCACTAGTTGGCACTACAAAGATCCTACACAGATTTTCCAAGTGAACAACTACTCTTTTTCCCTAGGGGTTGAGTTATTTTTTTATTATTTATTTATTTTTCAATAAAGATGAATTAAATGCACCGTATGTTTTTTGTAGTATGATGAATTATCACTATCACCTCTTAACACATAGTAGAGCAACTGATGATATTTTACGAGGAGTGTCTCCAAGGAAATTTTGATATGGTTTCTAAACTACAAAAGGTGATCTATGATGAATTTTTTGTACGCATAGTAAAATAATAGAAATAAGTTGTCAATTTTTTGTTGATTAACATGTCTCTTTCATATCATGTGCTCAAGGTACTTTTTTTTCTTTCAGGCATATTTTGTACTAACTTTGACCGATTTTGGCCATGCCTGAGGTGTTTGCATAAGAAGGATCAGCTTTTCATTGGCTTGACCTTCTTTGGCTTCATTTACACCTGCGGTTTTACTCATTCTTCAAAGCTCGAGCTCCCTTCATCTTCAAAACATGGGCTTCCTTTACTTCTCACTTGTGGGCTTATTTAAGCTTTTGCGGGTATTTATAGGCCTCTACAGGCTTCTTCCAAGCTCTATGGGCATCCTTCCAAGCCCTTGTGGGCTCTTTAAGCCCTAGTGGGCTTAGCCTGATTTTGGATCACAATAAGTTGATCTAATCCCAGTGGTTCCAATATCTTTTATCGATGGTATTTTTATAGATGTACAACCCTACCTTATCATAGAAATCAGCTCTCAATGGTGCCTAGAATATCATTTAATTAATGTTTATACGATCCATATGGTCGTTACAATGTATTTTATCAATGGTATTTTTATAGACGTACCCTCCTACCTTATCATAGAATCCACTCTAAGAGGTGCCACTTTAACCTCTAATTATGTATTTTAGCCAATTATTATGAAGTTGTGCATCCTAATCAGAAAACAATTTTTGAGGCAATAATTAGGGTTCTTAGGGGAACTTTGGGTACTTTTGGGAACTTTTTAAATTATGCCTTATTTTTTAGAGTCAGTTAACACTTTTTGACCTCCCCCTTGAACTTCAAATTTTTTTTCCTTTTACTTCAATATGTTTTTTCCCATAACTTACTTTCCCCATATATTTGTTTTCTATAAATCGCCTTTCCACTGTTATATTTTATCCATTTATTTGTTTTTAAAATATAGTATGTATTTGTTCACAAGCACTTATTGAAGATCCAAAACCGTGGAAAGGAAGGTGCCTTTCCACGGTTTTTAAAATATTTTTTGAAACGTCTAGGTTTCGTCTCAATATCAACCAACATTTGTCACAGGTACTACAAAACCATTGAAACTTGGGGTGGCTTTCCACGGATACCATCGCTATAGAGACGTCGTTTCATGGAAAAATTACCATTCAACGTGCATATTTCGTCAAAAGTGTTTGGTTTTCCATGGTTTTGCGTGGAAGAAATTTTTGTTCAAATTCTAGAATTCATCGATAGAGTGACCAACTTTCATCGAATAGGTTCCATCATTTTACATGGAAACTAAATTTTGTCTAGCAGTTTTTGTCCATATTTTTGTCGTTCTAGGGATGATAAATTGGTTGATAGAGTGACGACTGTGTGGAAGAATTTTATGTTCAAATTCCAGAATTCGTCGATAGAGAGAAAAATGATTGCCAAACATTTTCCACAGTTTTTCATGGAACCTAGAGTTTTTGTAGCAGTTTTTTTCCATATTTTTGTTGTTATATGGACAAAAACTGTGTCGATAGACCGGAAAAACGTAGAAAATGAATTTTAAAAATTCAATTCCAAGGCCACCATATAGAAGACACATGGCAGCCAGTTTTCGTCTCTATATCGATGGATTCTAAAGTTCGTCAATATATCCACGCAAAAAGTGCCACAAAACATTGTGACCGTTATTGTCGCAAGTGAGATGATAAAATGTGGGAATAGCAACAAAGAATTGTTGCAATTTTGATATTATGTATTAGTGTTTATCTCTTGGATGTGGATTCTCCTCCTACACCTAAAATTTGTGAAGTTGCTTAGGATCCAATAGATGATTAGGTCGACATTCAACAACCACCTTTTGACCCTCCTTCTCATGATGAATACCCAGAGATATCTCTCCATGCATTAGCTAGATTCACAACCCCACAAGCCATGTGGGTCAAGGGTTTCTTCAAGAAGATCCCTCTTATAATACTCATTGATTCTGGTAGCACTCTTAACTTCATTAACCCTCAGATCACCAAATAGGCTGATTGTTTTGTCCATCCTTACTCCAACTCTAAATTCATGATTTCCAATGGGGGAACCTTACCTTGCAAAGGAAAGTGTCACAATGTGTGTATCTCTATTAGAGATTATAACTTGCACTTTAACAAGTTTTCCATGCCCTTAGGTAGATATGATCTGATTTTGGGAACTCAATGATTACGCACACTTGGGCCCATCTTATGGGATTTTGCTGAACTTTGGATGCAATTTTCATTCAATGGGAAAAAAGCACATTGAAATGATTACAACCAGGGTCTCTCAGCATCATCTTCCCACATCACATGGAAAATATCCTTAAGAAGAATTCACATGGTGTCATTGCTCAGCTCCATTCCATTCAAATGCAACAATCAACAATTTACACTATTCTCTTGGCTCTACAACAAATTTTAGAGCGATATGCATGTGTATTTTGTGAACCAATGGGATTTCCACCTTCAAGACCAGATGACTATCATATTCTGCTCCTTTCTGGACGCATCCCTCCCAACATCAGGCCCATCCCTACATGGGTTTGGACATATATCTCGATGGATTTCATTAAATGGATCCCTACATCTAGAAGGAAGATAGTGATCTTGGTTGTGGTTGATCACCTCTCCACACATAGTCATTTTTGTTCCCTCATCCATCCATCTGACGCCTTTTTAGTCACACAAATGTTTATGGACCAGATCTTCCGCGATGCAACTTTCACAAGTCATTTTTTCACAAAACTATTTCGCCACACTAGCACCAAAATGAAGATGAGTTCAGGATATCACCCACAAACAAATGGCTAGAACAAAGTTATCAACAAATTTTTGGAAACTTATCTTTGTTGTTTCACCTCTGAACAAAAACATCATTGGAGAAAGTGGGTCCCTCTTGCTGAATGGTGGTACAATAACTTCTACCATACTGCATCTAAAAGGAATCCATATGAATCAATTTATGGCCAAGCACTGCCACTGCTCCTTCCATAACCCCCCCATAGTTCACAAATTTAGGAAATTAACACGGTTCTCTGAAACTGAGATCTGATTCTTCACATGTTACAGGACAATCTTCACATGACAGGAAACCGAATGAAACACCAAGCCAATCGCCACCGTTCTTAACATACTTTTCAAGTTGGTGATATGGTTTCTCTTCTTCTGCATCTTTACAAGTAATCCTTCCTAAAACTAAAAGGGCATCATAAGATGACTCCAAATATATATAGACCATATAAGGTTCATCAGAAGCTTGGGTTCCTTCCTTATAAATTGAAACTTCCTCCTCCTTCTCACGGTCACCCAATATTTACTATCTCTTGTCTCAAGAAATTTATTGGCACCAACATCAGAACAAAAACTATCTTACTAGAAATAGAGAGTGAAGGAGCCATCATTTTAAAGCCGATGATCATCCTTAATAGGAGCCCTCTTCATCTTCGCTCTGGATCCATCACAGAGGTAGTCATTCTATGGCACGACATGTAACTAGAGGATGCTACCTTGGAACCATTTCTTTAGATTCAACAACAATTTCAACATATAAAGCTTTGAGGACAAAGCTTTTCTAAGAGGGAGGGGATGTTAAGAACCCATGCCAACCCTTATATTTAATTTGTTAAGTATATTATTGTTGGAGGCATATTCTTTGTAAGTCGTCCCGTGAGTATATTGTATTATCCCACATTCATGGGGAGTAATAGTTGTCTAGATTAGACTTAGTATAAAAGTAAGTGTTGATTCCAATGAAGGTATCCAAGATTTATTTGTATTAAGCTTTTTCAAAGGAGGTTTCCCCCTTGAAGTGGCCTGCGATCAATAAAATTCCTTAAGTGTTATGTTATTTCCATTATATCGTGCATTTTCATTATTTATTGCAGCCGGTTCCTCCTAGTTTGGTGGTTCATTTGCATTCTATAAGAGGGAATATTGTGAGCTTTCCTGCTCCAGGTGGCCCTACTCATTTACTTTGCATTTAAAACTCCTATTGTTTTGCAACGGTCTAATATTACTAAGCACTTCTTTCTAGAATTTATCATGAGGAGATAATATCCACGTATCAACTATCATATAGCTAGTTCTCTACTCAATTAATAAAATAATTTTATTGGGCATTTTTTATTCCCATCCTATCCATTTTAAATTCCCATTTTTTTCATTTCAATTCACTGTCTTTATATATTAATTGTTTATTGAAAGTTTAATACTATTGTTTCACGTGAGTGTTAATGCAAGATAATTTTTTCATGGGTGTCATGGCAGCACATTCATAACTATGGCTCCCCTTGGGTAAGCCTAAGGACATTCCTACCCCATTTTCCTTCGATTTGGAAGGTCAAATCTGTGGTTAAACAATCATGATTCCTTCTTATGATGTTATTTACTTTCTTGGTTTTTATTTTGGGTCATTCATGACCTGGGTTGAAACTTGACCTATGGGGTTCAACTATTCCTTTTCATGTGTTTTAAAATGCACAGAGTATTTTGAAGTTGTATGTAATGTCTAGTATATTTCTACAGCTCAATTCTAAGCCCATGAATGCTGTTAAGCTTTGATTTTCTTGGCATACAATTATGTGGAAATCGTACTATGAATTGTGTTTTTATTTTCCAAATAGGCTTTGATTTTAATATAAATATCGAACTTACATATGTTGTATTTTCCATTATATTATTGTATTTGGAATGTATGATGCTTCTTACACGCTGGTACTTTGAGTCGAATGGTTCGGGGTTCATATTCTTTCTAGTGTTTTGGTTATTTAATGAGAGTTTAATTATATATGTTCTCATATACATATATAATGGTGATTGGGTGATTCCATAAAGGTGGGTAACACTTTTTGGCCAAATTTGGCGATGAAAACCTGATTTGTTACTCATGTGCTAGATAGAAGCCCTCGAGACGTATATATGCCATGTGAATTTTGACTTGTAGTAAAAAAACAAATTGTAGAATATTATGTTGGCTTCCCAATGATATTTTTTTTAAAACATTCCTATGTCATTTAATGTGTTCAATTTTGCATTTAATGAACTGTGTGACCTTTAAAATTTGAAGAAATAAGTGACTCGTGTCCATCCCCAATAATTCAATCTTAAATTTAAAAACAAAAATATACAATCATGATCTACACAAAATGTACTGTGGTCTACATATTTTTTTGTTAATTTATTTCACAATATACAATTATTTATTATTTTTTGAAAGTCACCACATCTGATTTCAGCATCATTTTATACACATGTGTGTCCATCCTAGATTTTTTTTCATTTTTTTGAAAATTAAAAAACCAAAGATACGCTTTTGAAGAGGACATGTCGATGTGTGGGCTGTGCATTTTTAAGAAAATTTTGGGTGTGTATATTTTACCCTATGGATTTTTCTTTGAGTTTCTTCGAAGTTGTTATCTGGTTTTCTAAGTGTAAGCTTTAGAACTAATTAAAAAAAACCATATGAATGCCAAAATGCATGCATGATATATCAATGGATAGAGGATTCGGTGACAAATCTATCGGTATGAACTCCACTTTGTTGCATGCCATTAATGGAAGGGTTTACACCCCTAGAAGACACAAAGAAACATTGATTTTCCTGTAAGAGGGATAAATCTTTGTTTTTCAGGACCTCAATCGAGGTATGAAGCTTGATGGAGGTATTTAATTACCTCATTCGAGGTTTTATCAGAAGCTTGATCGAGGGTTTGTTAAACCCTTGATTGAGGTAACTCTACAACCCTAGATCAAGTTGTTACCTCGATCGAGGTCCAGCTTTTGTAAAAAAATCATACAAAAATGTGCGGGAATGGACTTAGGCGTTGATGGCATTAATGTCATTCCAACCACCCTACTAACCTCATTTCCCACCCGAATTATTAAACAAATTTCTATATAAACATAAAACATAATAGATAAACATGTTACTAATTTTATCTTTCACAATTGACTATCCTATTTCAAACAATTGTGTATTGTGTTTAGATATTGTTGTAGGTATGAATTTGGATTGTTGATCTTGATCACAATGGGAAGCAAAAAGCGTCGAAGTATTAGAGGAAATTTGGGGTCTAAAATGGGCCTTTTAAAAAATTGTGCCATGGATGAGCTAGATTGAGTTGAATTTTTAAACGAATAGAATTTCAATATCTTTAGTCAACCATTATGGTTGAGTTGGACACATAATGCTTATGTGTCATATTTTTATTTGACAATTGCTAACTCCATATCAACCTCACCTTGGTTAAGTTCTTGAAAAGATCACCCTGAAATAAGATAAATAAACTTTAACTAATAAATATAGAATATTTTATTTCATCATTACTTCCAACTCCTATAAAACATAACCTTCGCATTAATTAAAATTGTAATGGAAGCATTTTGAAATACTAAAAACATTTATTAATCATTTTTTTTAAAGAAAACTAAATAATATTTAATTTTAAATACACTTATCCTGAAATACTAAATAAAAGATATTTAGTATTTTTAATATTATTAGATAATATTTAAAAAATCAATATATTTAATTATTACATCCAAAAATAAATAAAACATTTAAATACTAACAAAATAAAAAATAAAAACTATTTTTAATGTTACTAAAATTATAATAAAATTTGATTTTACTTTTTTTCTTTATTACCTACCTACCCATTAAACCATAATTTTTTTGTATTATTGATATAAAAAACAATATGAATATACATAGTTTATTGTTTTTTATTTTATGTGATGTAATATTTTTTATATGAATTAATATAAAATTTATTTTAAAAAATAATAGTGATTTTTTTTAATACTAAATTATAATTATATTTTTCATTATAAATGAATATATTTGACTTTTACATTTATTAAATATATAGAAAGTAGTGGTCTATTCATTTAAAAAAATAATAATATAAAATTCAAAAGTTTCCTATAGTTTATTATGTGTGCACAAGAATCTAAATATTTCATTAATATTTTTAATCAATGTCTCTTAACTCTACATTAACTCAATATAGTTGTCAACTACCATTAATGAGACGATTTAGGTTGACTTTCATTAGATTTAATCTGACACGGCATATTGGTAGTGTGATGTGACTATTTTTATTATTTTCTTTAGGAGGCCCATTTTAGACCCCAAATTTCCTCTAATAGTGACAATTGTGTATTGTGTTTAGATATTGTTGTAGGTATGAATTTGGATTGTTGATCTTGATCAAAATGGGAAGCAAAAAGTGTCGAAGTAAAATAACTTCTAGGAATCAAAGCACCATCAAAGAAATAAGAGAGAAAGATAGAGAAAGAAAGAGGAAAAAAAGAGCAATCTTCAGAGGAGAAGAAGTTGCAAATCAACCTGTAATTGGAGAATTAAATGCCATTTCTAACAATATTGGTATAATTTATTTTTTAGTTGTGTAATTTCATATTCATATATATAATTTCATTTGCCTAGTGATCTAGTTCATATAATTCCATATGAACGTATATTCATATAATTTCATATTGCATAATATATTCAATTTCATAATATATATATATATATATATATATGTGTGTGTGTGTGTATGTTAAATTGTTTAGAATGTAAATATAATTTTGTAATTAATTCATAAATTTATATACATGTTGTATGTGCATGTATGAATTCATATATATATGTACTCATAATTGAATTTAAATTGTATAATTTCATATTCATATATTCAATGTCATGGTTTTCTAGTTCATAATACATATGTATGTGTGTGTGTGTATTAAATTGTTTAAAATTTAATTATAATTTTGTAAAATTGTAATTTGTAATTAATTCATATCTTACATGCATTGTATGTGCATGTATGAATTCATATATATGTATTCATAATTGTATGTAAATTGTATCATTTCATATTCACATATTCATATTTAATTTCATATTGCATATTCTTATATATTCAATTTCATAGTGTTCTACTTCATAATTTTTATATATATAGATGTTAAATTATTTAGAATTTAATTATAATTTTGTCATCATAATTTTGTAATTAATTCATAACTTATATATATTATACATGTGCATGCATGAATTTATATA
>LPNX010657521.1:155118-167670 GCA_001517045.1 Pseudotsuga menziesii | reverse complement strand
TTTACATTACATTATGATAATGATGATAATTACATGTTACAATTACAATTACAATTACATTAAACAATTACAATTACAATTACAATTACATTACAATCATGTACAAATGACTAGGAATCATATGGCTTAAGGCATTCATGACAATTATGATCTCAAAGAAATTCAACAATTACAATTAGAATCATAATTACAATTACAATCACATTACAATTTACTTAAGGTAAGGTAGAGTAACATATTTTACTTAATAACCTAATTCACTTAATAAAATCCGGTTTGGGAGATAAGTCTTATCTGCAAAAACTGTGGGAAGTACTTGGGATTTTCCCTAAGACTCATTATGAGGAGTACCATAGGAACCCTGAAGTAGCTTCAGCCATTGAGAGGACCTGCCAAGTGAAAAGGGAAATGACCCCTACCAGATTGACTAGATTCCCACCTGTGAGGAAAACCAAAGAGTTGTCGTTTGTGGCCAAGCAGTTAGCAGTTTTACCTACGCTGTGAAGTGAGAGGTACTAAACCAATACTCAATCCTGAGATATCCTTGGTGGCTACCTTTGAACCATTAGGAAGCCGGTTTAAACCGAGGTACATATTCATCTCTAGTTACTACAACAACCATCATTGCTCCATATTCAAGCTTATATAATTTATTTGTAATTTTTTTAACTAACCATGACAATAAGATAAATAAAATAAAATAGTATTATTCAGATTTCATTTATTTGTATTTATTCCAAGAGCTTGTATTTATTTTTGAGTTTGTATTTATTTATTTCTAGATCCTGGCTAGTCATCATAGGATCGTCCATCCTTTGATTTCTCAAGAGTAATTGGGAGCTTTAATGACATTGGAATGGCTGCTAATTGTTAAAGAGGGTTGGATGATGCCACTTAAGAAGGGTTTGGGAACCCGACCCGTGATCGGACAATCAGAGAGCATGTTAGTAACATAATCAAGTTGTACTTTGAATAACAATCAGTGATTACACAATCTCAAATCCTACATGGATTGATAAAACAAAAAAAATGAAATGTGCCACAAAGTTGTTGGGTTTTAAGGATGTTAAAAATAAAAATGCTTATGAGAATGTAACAGAAAATGTAACAACTACACTATCTACATTTGGAAAGTCAAGAAAAAATGATATCGGTGTTACACATAGGGAAATTACAACTGCTATTGTGGCGGGAAGTACCTCAAGAAATTAAATCATCTCAACATTGTCAAAGATGCTCCACGTTTCAAGAAAAAACATTGCACAAATACACTAAATTTAGGGTAAAGATCGATGAAAATGATGAAGCTACTTGTTGGGCTCTTATATGCAGAGAATCATATAAATACAGGATGGAAGAGGGCATCAAAGAGAAGGTGATAGAGTATTGGGAAAACCATTCTCGTGCTATACCAGATCGAAAACATGTCCTACGACAACGTTCTTGAAAAGGCATTTATAAGGACCATTGCAAGCATATTATGGAGATGACAGGAGTTGCTTTGTTCGAGGAATTCAAAGAATCAAATCCTGGTGTCCAGATCTCATTTACCATGTTCAGTAATTTGAAACTGTGGTATATTAGGTTGAATACGATTCGGGACACTTGTTTTTTTTGATACCACATTGAATTCTAGTTATACTATGACACATTTGTGGATTTTTTCAAAAGATGTTGGGATGGTGAACCAACTCCTCACACAGTACAGGATTTTATTTCTATGATACTATGCAATAGGAATCTTGAAAAGGTGTTTTTCATTAAAAGGTGTGTAGGTGGGAGAAGATGCCATGAATGTGGTGATTTGGCATTGTTCCATAGGAAGTTTCCTATTGATCCAACACACCATGGATTGTCAAATATCACAGTTAAGTGGAAGAGACATGAGTATGTATCCATGAATCCATCTTCTTCTTCACATGTTCCATCTAAGAGGATTGACTTGCTCGAGGATGATATTCCTATTTTAGAATTCATGGACAAGTTTCAAATTCAGATTTACAAATACATTAAACACTCCCACAGGTCTAGGTGGCAAGCTTTATAATTTAAGCATTCTTGTGAGGTTTTTGAACCATGCACAATCCTATCAATGGAAGACTTTGCCAAGAATTACATATTTTCTCCTTAGAGAGAGATACAAAGTGAGTATTATCACTCTGACTAGGTGTCCATCTTCATACATGTATTGTATACACATGCTTAAGCGAGCATTGATGGTAGGGATAACACTCCTCAGGCACGCGATGTGATCAAGGAATACCATTTTTATGTCAGTGATGATCGTGAGCATGACACGTTTTTTGTTCAACACTACTTTGGATTGATTAATGATTCATTAAAAAAGAATGGGGTGTCATTTACAGAACACTGGATTTGGTCAAATGGGTGTGTGGGACAGTTCAAATCAGCACACTCATTTTTTGGTTGAGTCGTCTTCACAAAGAGACATGTATTCGGCACACCTGGAGATTTTTTTAAACGGGGAATGAAAAGGGTGAACATGATGGCGTAGGTGCATGCATGAAATGAGCACATCGAAGGTACCAAATAAGTCATAGTGCATTTCAACTCAAGTTCTCAATGGAATTAGTTGATTGGTGCACACAAAATTTGGGTCACCAAGGTCATGAACAAGCAAGGCCAGTGCACAGGTAGGAACAACAACTTAATTGGAATTTAATAAATGTGTTTGTATTATTATATATATAAATATGATTTTTTTTATTCGATGCATGGTTTTTTGCGATGTTTCCCTCGGCGATGTGAATAGATCCATGCCATGGTATTGTGAGACCATACCTGGTATGAGAGAACTACATTCAGTTCATAGTAAAGACATTGGAGACACATTTTCCATTGAAACAAGGAAGTATGTGTGTTTATGTGAGTTCTTCATTGACGCCAATGGACTGGGGGTTGATCATTCCTTGAACGATGCATATGTCAAACAATGGAAATATGTCCCTCTTAATCAAAATGGGCCACATCCAATTCTGACATGGAAAGAGATGCACATTGGCGTGGCAGTAGTTTCACTAGATCATGATCGGGTTTTTGATTTCATTAAGCAAGGTACATGATAGTTGATTGAATGTTTAAACCTCTAGTCTTGTACACATGCATATATATATTTAAGATTTGTTTAATATTTGAAAATCTTGATGCAGGTGATGTATTTGTTGTAATTGCACCACCAGGAAATGACGAGCATGTGGCATACTTTTTGATGCGGTGTACACAAATCAAAAGCAGGTTGTTGCGACCCTATGTCTATGGAGAGTTCACATAGCAAGTTGGTGACCTAGTTGTGATGGGCCACTTTTTTGAAAAAGTGAGAAGACAAGGTGAATATATTATTTACAGATATTTCATTCCTAAATATATATCTTGTCAATACAGTCATTTTGTGGTGGAAGCTCAGATACATCTCATTAAAATCAAGTTGAAGAGGGGTGAACCAAAGAGATGGAAGATGTCAGTAGTTGACCATGACCATATTATGGAGATGTGCATTCCTATAACCCATTGGCCGGCTGAATGAAAGTTATATGCAAATTTTGATACATTGACATAGTTGACATGCTTTTTAAATGTATCAAATCAAAATTTCTTCTAAAATATGAAATCAAATTTTACATTGCAGTTGTAATTTGCACCTAGTAGATCTTACATTGTAAAGTTGTAAATTTTGTAACATTATAATTGTAAGTTATGTTAAAAATTGTAAGTTGCATTCGATTGACAATTTTGCAAACATGTTAACTTGTAAACTTTGTAAACATTGTAAATTTTGTAAACTTGTAATTTATTAAACTAGAAAATTGTGCAATTTAGTAAGATTGTAAAACATTAATGATTGTTAAATAACACTAAGATTGTAAAAGATAAATAACTTTAAACTGTAACTGCAAATAATTAAAACATTTAACAGACCATCATGTTAAAAAAAAGTCCATATATATATATATATATATCGATAATCATAAAGTACAAATTAATAAAGTGAAAAATAATAACATCCACAAATAAATAGTCTACAAAATAATAAATTCCAAAACAATAATGTCCACAAATAACAGCCTACAAATCACTCCTACGCCATTGATCGAGAGATCAAACATCATGGACACTACCTCCAGCTGTAGTATGCCCCTGGTCTTGCTCATGCGCATCAAAAAGAAAATTTCCTAGGTTTGGGAACTGCAGAAGTTAAAACTGTGAACTCTGCAAGACACTTACATACCACATATTTAAATTACATGTAGAATGTGAGAAAAAATTATATATATATATATATATGAAACACAGATCTATGAACTCACCTCGCTCGAGTTGAGTGTCAGGTTTTGGAGGCTGGGTATCTGCCGAGACGAGCCTTTATCGGGACCCGGTTGATGAGTGGAATCCCACTCATTTATAAACATCACAGTGGCTTCAACACCCTCATCTACAATTGCCCATGTTTGTGTATGTTTTCATGACATGAAAATAGTTATATTAATGAATTTCAATTTGAACTTGAGAATTACAATTTGAACATGTAAATTATAATCTGAACATAAATATGTAGACAATTAGAACATAAATAACTAGTACCTCATCGATTGGCGTGTCATGAGTAGCACTCGAGTGATGCTGTGTAGAATCATGTGAAACTCCCTTGCCTTTATCCTGTACAACATGAACAAGATAAATAAGGAATGTTGGAACAAACCAAACTATTACATGTTCAACAATTGAATTGAATTTAGAAATTCAAATTTGGGATGATAGTTAACACATACCTCATTGACGTGGGCGAATAGAACTGCAGCAGGACCTCAAATAGATGCATCACTACCAAATAGGACCTCCATGAAATCGGGCTCTTGCATGGAGGTCTAACACAAAGCAAAGTATTAGCTAAAAAAATGATTCATTTGAGGATACATTACAATCATGACAATCAAATGACGGCAATCAAATGATGACAATAAAGATATACATGTCCCATTGGTTGAGGCCTGCATCTATGATGCAGTTCAAAATATGGATTGTGGGCCATGATAGCATACTGCAGAACTGTTTCACAATCAAGAATGTTGAGAACATGATCTACCACCCACTATAAATCAGGCTCTACAGGTGCAGTGGGTGATCTGCGTCTCTCTTCTTACACAGCCATCATGGTACCACACATTGCCATGTGTGTCGCCTCTGCCAATGCACTATGCTCTTTAGTCTCCAATTGAGATGACTTAGCTACATCATATGTCCTAAGCATGGTCCTACAAGGCGACCTAAAAAAGGATCTGGCTTTGGCTGAGCTCTAGGGTCTCTTCTAGCCCCATGACACGCATGACTGCGTCTCCCACTAGCACCATAGAAGCTTGAGGGTGTTCTAGTGTAATCTGGGTGCATATCCAGGACAAACTCTGCATAGATATGTTTTGTAAAGTATAGTGGGACCTGGTCATGGTGGGGAAACGTGCCCCATGCTCCAATGAACCTGTCATATACATAAGGAACTGCAACCTCTTGCTTAAACTCCTTGAGTATAAGAGGTTGACCAGGGGCACGGTCAAGAGGGATATCAAATAATGCTCCCTTCACATCATGGCCAGTTGTTTCATCTCTCACTGCGGCTCAATTATTAGGACCCTTCACAGCGAATCTTCTTCTATGACATGCAAAGACCCAAATAGAACTCAATGGTCCGATAGACCTATATACCTTCAATATATTGTCTATTTCCTCTAACATCGTCTGCATCGAACGTGATGTAAGAGAGTCCTCTAGAATGGAGAGGACGTTTTCCCGCAAACACACACTGACTGGTAATGTCTTGCAATGTGATATGTGTGATCTCATCTTTCCATGGTGCTTCCTCGGGACGTTCGATGCCCTGTTATGCAGCACCTGAAAATTAGATGAAAACATAAATGTTAGTTAAAATACATACATCAACTGTAGGCAAATTTGAAATCAATATAAATTAAAGGTACTGATAATTGAAATAAATATATATATGCATTTAATGTACCTGTCTCATGGGGAACCTCCCCACTGACACCAGCAGTATCCTGATCCTCTCCATTCACATGCATAGAGTGGCTGACAGAGCGGTTGCTAGAGTGGTTGTCGCTCATCTCCCCAGCAGCAGCATGTGTCGGCATAGAATGCCTAGGAGAATGTGTGAAAATAGAGACATAGAAGTTGATGATTAAATATACAAATGTGAAAAATTTTAATTTGATGTAACTAACAACAAAGATTACATCATGCACAATTGTATACTTACGATTCATCTACCGACCTCCGGGGCGAGGAATGGTCACAGCTCCACCAGTGCTCTGCCTTCAGCGAACCGAAGAACCCCACTGTAGAGATGCATTTGTATGAAATAAGGCATAGTAAATGATTTTTTGTAAATAACTCAATGTAAGTAACTCCGTATATGGATACAAATAAAAAACTCTTACTCAAAAAACCACCCAAAAGTTTACGAAACAAAATGGATTGACGAGTTTTTTCTTTTTTCTTTGAAGGTGGTGTGAAGAAGACTATCAAATATGTGGTGTGATCGGGGTTATGATTTATTTTCATAATGTTGAGTACTCCTTTATTTCTTGTTCAATTTGATATTATGGACATGGTACTTATTTGGGTGAAGCTTCCTAAAATACAAGTTGAATTCAAATCACTAAAGGTTTTTCGGATTATAGGGAATGCTTTGTGAGTTTTCGATGGGGTGGAAATGAGTTACAAATACTTGGGATGCGTTGATATTTCTTAAATTCCTATGGATATTGAGATTCATGAAGTCCTTCAGACGGTATAGTAAAGGGTAATAACTCATCCACCCATATTTTGGATTACAGTGGTGTTCCTTTCAAATGTATCCATTGCCATCTCTATGGACTTGCTCTTAAATTCCTATAAATATTTATAATTTTAAACTAATTTCTAAAATTATAATTATATAATTTTTTTCATCCATTTAAAAATAAATAAATTACAATTCCAGTTTTCCATAATTTAATGTATAAATTTATATATTTTATTTGTAATATATTTTACTATTATTTTAAAATATTCTAAATTTATAATTTATAATTTTCAAAATGTTGAATATAAATCTATATATTTTTTCTAAAAAATATCAAAAATATAATTTTATCTTAAATTATGGATTTCTATTAATTTTTTAATTTGATATTCTTTAAAAAAAATTGAATGATGAATTTCTATTAATTTTTTCATTTTATTTTTTTTTCAAATTTACACACTTATTTATTAATATTTTTTTCCTTAAAAAAAAACAAAAAAAAAAGATCCACATTTTCATCATACTTTTGTTTGAGCTTCAAAAAGAAAATAAAATACATAAGTACACTTTTCAATAAGCTAAAATCAAAATATGTCAACTAATAATTCAAAACATACCTATCATATTTTATTATGAAAGAAATATTTATAAGAAATGTGAATATGAATTAATATAATATTTTAATTATAATTTATTTTAATTAAATAGTTAATAGTTTATATATATGATCAAAATATTTAAAGTAAAATATATGGGTTGTTTAGATAAATGTCTACGTTGGTTTAAGGTTCATGATGGTCTCGCGTCTAGGGTTTGGATTTTTTTCAATCCTCTGTGTATTTTCAGAGGATTGAAAAAAAATGGGTAGCATTTCTGCTTACCCGGCACACATTTCAAAATTTAACCGGCAGCATAAACAGCTGCTGGTTGATAGAAATATTTATACAATCTATACATTTTATTTTTAAATTTAACAAATTTGAATTTTTTCAATCCTCCGTGTATTCTCGGAGGATTGAAAAAATTTGAGCAACATTTATGCTTGCCGGGAACACATTTAAAAATTAAACCGATAGCATAAATGCTACCGGTTGACAAAATATATATAAAACAAAAAAATAAATTTTAAATAAAAAACAAATTTCAATTTTAAACATATTTTAAACGCTACCGACATCATTTCTGGTTACTGCCTCACATTGCAAACATACTAGGAAAAAACAACAAACCTAAAAACATCTATAACAATGACCTTTTTCAATTTTATTCTAACATTTTAAAATTAAAAAAAAAAAACAAAATTTCATTTAAATTTCAAAAAGCAAGGATTGGAGGTTACCTCTATGCTCTGACATCGTGGTGAAAGGGGGCATGGCTTGCATGGTAGCTCGGTCGAGGTCTCCAAGGGTGTAGCTGCACAGTCAAGGTGTTCGGGAACGCAGATGCTTGATCAATGTACTTGTTCGATCGAGGGATGTTTGTGTAGAAATTGGGCAAATGGTCGAGAGTGCCCATGGCCCTTTTTATATATTTTTAAAATAGGAACCTCGATTGAGGTACTACGCTCAGTCGAGGTCCGTAGCTCGATCGAGGTCGGGACCTCGATTGAGGGTTTGTCAAACCCTCAATCGAGCTCTTGGTAAACCCTTGATCAAGGTCTTCATAGCTCGATCGAGGTGTTACCAAGAGCTCGATCGAGGGTTTAACAAAACCTCAATCGAGCGCTTGTTAAACCCTCGATCGAGGGTGTGTTTTTTGCATTTTGCTGAAAATTCCTTGCTAAAAATTGTAACCCACCTCCATGGATGGACCCGATTATAATTACTATATTATAAACAGATTATGGATGGGGAATCTATATGGTGATTGATATATTTGATATCTAGGATATTATGAAACTCGATGGTGTTTAAACATTGTAATTAACTATCTTTAAATGTTGTTGTAGTTTTTTCGTGGTTATTAGAGATTTTATGTTATCACGAATGGGCATAATTAAACCACCAAATTCAACCCTAGGTCATTGGTTTCTCTTCCACGATTTTCCTCTATGTATTAGGAAATTTGACTTATGTATAACCCTAAGTGTTTATAAAATTTTAGTGTTACCCTATCCATGAAAAATCAAAGCTATTAATAAGCAGTGGGTTTACCCACGACTTTGAAGTAAGAAATTTGGGAGCCAAATTGTAGCAGGAAAGGTCGTGGCTCTTGCAACCCATTTGTTGACTTAGAGCGACCTTCTTCTTACAACTTCGATGGAATGGAAAGCCCAAACCGACTCTGTTGATTGGATATAGTTCTTAATTGTTAGCTTAAATGATTTATGGTAAGGATTTGTTTTCTTTTCTAATTAATTTATGTGGTTGTGGATGCATAAATTTAATGATTAATGGTGTTTGATAATAACTTTGTCTTTTAAAATGATTAAGGGTTCTTTTATAGTCTCTATATCTTACAAAATCCCTATAAGTGTGTACGACCTCCTCCACAAATAATGTCATTGGTTCTAATTGTTTTGACTAAACCCACAACATCCCATATATTAGTCAGTTGGTCTAGTCGAGATGACCATGTCCTTGTAAACCACTCAGTTTACCAATTAGCAAACCACCTAGTCAAGCCTCCATTCAAGTTCTCTACTAGTCAACTATTGTCTTTCATTTGACTGTCTCTAGAAGATCTAAAGGTTTGATGAACTTGCATAACATTTCATTCCAACAATGTATGTGTGTGTGTGGGTGCACACGCTTGCGTGCGCGTGTTTGAGCACAATAAATTTGGAATATGAGAAAAAGAAGGATCTTGTGCACCTATGTTTTCTTTATCTTTGACTCTATAAACAATTGGGTCTTCTTCATGACAACAGAGCCTCAATATATTTTTATGTCAAATCTGGTTGTAGCTTTTGATTGAGAATATTGTAATTCTCAATCCAAAATTTGCACAGAGTCATGATATGTATAGATGTATTATAACTAAGGAAACCCTTAGTATTATACTTCTGCAAAGAGAGGGATTTGTGTAAGCATCAATAATATCTCCAAGTTTTTTTTCAATTTCAATCAGAGTGATTCCTTCAACCGCGTGGAATTAGATCTTGATCCCTCATGGTCATAGATATGCCTAAAATATGTGTCACTTCAAATGAAGGTTGCATCACTTTAGACAAGACTCACTAAGGGTTTTCTTAGTTTCAATTCACAATTACTTTATCTTTTTGAAACCCTTAAAACACTTAGAATGAGAAATTTATCCCTCGGAGCCTCAAATATTCCTCACTTAAAATGTAGGTTGCTTCACTTTATACATGATCCACTAAGGGTTTTTTCAGTTTCAATTCACAATTACTTTACCATTTGAAGAAACCATTACTATATACTACTACATACAGAGGGATATGTGTAGAGATCAATCAGATTCTCAAGGTTTTTTTTTCTAGTTTCAATTAGAGAGCTTCTTCAACCACTTGTGATTATAACTTGATCCCTCATGGCCTCGGATATGCTAGAAATATGTGTCATTTCAAATAAAGGCTACTTCACTTTGTACATGATTCGTCGATGGTTTTTTATTCATATCAAACTAGTAGAAATATGTTTAAAATGTATTTATATGAAGATAATTTCAACAAGATCCACATGGTGGCAATGTCCTCAACAACATCCACGTGGTGGCAATGTCCTCGACATTGCCACCAAATTTACGGTGAGATTTGAACATGAGTTTTTTTAATATATATAGTAAATTGGTTTTTTAATATAGATAAGTAAATTGTAAGGTATCGGAATATAAAATTTTTAATTTTTAATTATCAAATTTTTGTTGGTTGTGTAGAGAGTGGTGTTGGCCTCAAAGTTTGTAATGCACAAGGGGGAGACATGCTTCTGTTAAAAGGTTTTAAATGAGACATGTGGGACCATGTATCTTAAATTGTCTTAACAGTTGGTTCTCGACCGCCAAACTCAAAAGGACATGTATGCAATCGAACCAATTAATTATCGTGTATAATTTATTTGTTCAAGAGTTGCATCGCATTGTTATAACAAAATTGACCAGGATTTGTTTTCGTGGACAAGTTAAGGATTTAAATTCAAAAAACCATTTTTACATTCGACAAGTGGATGGAGGATTTCGAGTTGGTTCTCAACTACACAACTCAAAAGTATATTTTTGAGATCGAACTAATTAATTGTCGTGCATAATTGATTTGTTCAAGGATTGCATTGCATTGTTGTAAGAAAATTGACCAGCCTTTGTTTTCATGGACAAGTTAAGGATTTAAACTCAAAAAACCATTTTTACATTCAAAAAGTGGGTGCAGGCTTCCAAGTTGGTTCTCAACCTCACAACTTAAAAGTAGAGTTTTGAGATCGAACCAGTGGTTTGTCAAGTGTAATCAACTGAGCCTTTCAAATTAGGAGAACATTCATTCATAAAATTGGGAGATTAGATCTAGCTGAAATACATGTGCAACTGAACATGACACAGATTTCTCTATCAAAATGTTTACTTTTTCTTATTATTTGTGAGTGTGTATTATAGACCCAAAAGATTGCTTGTACATGAATTTATTTTCGTTTAACTTATATATATTCAAAATTTCGTTTGATGAATAGGTTATAATTCTAGTTGTTATATTAATTTAACAAGTACTTATGATTGAATGTGAATCGAAGCACAATTATATTTTTCATTCAAATCAAACCGAGGCACAGTACAAATTTGCTATATGCAAGGACCTGAGCTCTATTTCATTGATAGAATAATGTGAATGATTTAACTTATATTTTTAGGTTTTCTCCATAATTTTTATTTCTTATTTATGACATATATGATCATTTCAGTGATTCTTATCTTTTTCAGCCCTAATCACACAAAAAACAATGTAAGAAACCTTTTATAGGTTCGAGAGTAACAAAAGAATATTTATATTTGTGACATTTATATGAAAATGCAAATAAACTCCTTAACGATTTATCTTGGTATTTATTTTTATTATATGTATTTGTTTTTTTCTTACTTTAAATTGATTAATTGAAGTCTAAAAATAACTTAAAGCCACTCTTATCACTATTGTTAATTAACAAAACCCTGGCCTTAAGTGATACTTTTCCTTTTGTTGTACTCATCTAAAATTGAATGGAGTTCCACATGGATGGTGCCCTATTCCTCCTCATATGAAACTTCCATATGGAAGAACATGTGAAGTATTAAAGATTGCAAAAATATTAGCATGGGCATTATCTTGAATCGCGTGAAAGTTCCTCAAAAATTTCTTCAAACTATTCTTGAATGGAATGAAGTTCTTCACCATTAATGGCACTGTCCTTCTCTTCCCAAACATTGATATGCCATAAAGTGGTTTTAATGTCACCTTTAAAGCTCGTTACAAATTAACCATAAATATTGTAATATTACCATGAATGAGGGTTTCTTTAATTGATAGTGCATCCAACTCAACCACCAATAGAGGAAAAAACCTCCATTCTACCTACCTACTCTTTCCCACCCAGGCCCAACCAACATCCTTTCTTTGATTAAGTAAGTGTTGTAACTTGGTTAGTCATGTAAGCATGTTGGGAATATTGTAAGCAGATCGATTAAAAAATCATTCCACATGCCATACATTGGATTTTTTTAAGACTTACACAACTCATTTAAAATATACAATCATTTGTTCATGGTTTACCTAACTTTTTGTTGGTCGCCTCTTCTATGTATGGGGTCTCTATAGAAAT